>JARFXV010001180.1:530000-589733 GCA_031761425.1 Cosmopolites sordidus
AATTCGATTACGTGAAGCAGATTACATTAATACTAATAATTACATTACAGATACTCTCATAAAATACTTGGGATGTGGCTTTGATAATATTGGTGGGTTTTCGAGATAACTAAGAATATTTTGTATTATCTAAAAAAAGAAAATAGTGCTGCTGGAGAATTTTTGTTGCTTTTCCTTCCTCCTTTTTACGTTTTGTGCTATTGAAACCCTATACAGGAGGTGAAGCAGGAAAATGAGTTAGAATGAAGAAACTAAACGGAAATATAATATGGTGTTTTGCTCTGAAAACTTGTTTGACATATAGACAAATAGACAATAAAACATATAGACAATAATTAGACAAACTAAAAGAAAATATGAAAACAATCAACTTAATGAAATAGAAAAAGATTTCCCAAAAAATAACACCCCGAAACTTTTACAAATCATTTAAAACTAAATTAACAGGCTATCAGCCCCAAACTCTTTGCTTTCGAAAGGAAAACGGAGAATTAGCTCTAAATAACCAAGACAATTGCAATTGTAAAAGCAAAACTTCCGAAATATTTTGAACAACTGTTAAACTGTCTTGACTCCTTAAACAGATTATCAACACTAAACCCTAAACAAACAAACCTAAATTCATTACCACCGAATGAAGATGAAATAATTAGGCAAATCAAGCGACTTAAAAAGAACAAAGCTTCTGGTGAAGATGGAATCACTACTGAGCTTTTGAAATCCGCTGGTCCAGATACAATCAAGGAAATAACCACAATTCCACAAGAAGTTTGGCGAACTGTACGGATTCCGGAAAATTGGAAAGATGCTCTAATCCATCCACTACATAAGAAAGGAGATAGAAGAGATGTAAACAACTACAGAGGGATATCTCTTCTGCCAGTTTGTTCCAAGAAGACATCTCAATGTCTACTAGACAGATCATAGGGACAGTTATCAGACCAGGCAGATCTTGTCCTTAATTGATCCTGAATCTAAAATTGATCCTAAGACATCAAAAACTGTACAATAAAAATCTTGTCTGTACATTTGTGGATTTCAAAAAAGCATATGATTCTATTGACCGCGAATCTTTATTCCAAATCTTGAAAGAACAAGGACTAGATCTGAAAACGCTGGCAATTATTAAAGCAACAATAACTAACACAAAGTTAAAAGTTAAATTCATGGGTGACATCTCAGAGCCTTTCGAAATTAAAACTGGAGTGAGATAAGGGGATGGATTCTCGCCACTCTTATTTAACTGTGTTCTAGAAAAAGTAATATAGGAGTGGCGTGAAAAAAAGTCGACCCTGAATATTGACCAGCCCATTAAAGTGAGGAGAACCAACATCAAAATTGATTGTCTGGCGTTTGCTGATGATCTAGCTATTTTAGCTCAAGATATATTAACGGCACAAAAACAGATTGAAATCCTAAAAGAAATAGCAGAAAATGTAGGACTCCAAATTTCCTTTGGAAAGACACAATACATGACCTGCAATAGACTAAGAACACCAATTCTAAAAACAAAATATGGTAACATCAGACGAGTCTCTCAATTCAAATATTTGGGTGAAATAATCACGGAAAACGGGTTGGATAAAGCGGCAAATAAGGGTAGATATCAAAAAATGGAAACTGCATTGAAACTTACACAAAATATGTACAACAAAAAATGCCTATCTAAAAACACAAAACTGAGACATTACAACACAGTTATTAAGCCAGAATGTCTATATGGGGCAGAAACATTCATTTTGAATAGAAAGCCAGACATCGAAGAGATTGAAAAGAAGGAAAGAAAAATCATAGGCCCCAAACAAATAAATAGCACAACATACCGACGAGAAAACAAAGAAATCAAACAATACACAAATGTACATAGTGATATGAGGAAAAGAAGACTTAAGTTTTACGGACACATAAAACGGATGAATCCGACTAGGCTAACTAGACAAATAGTCGAATTTTATGAAAATAAGAGTAGAGCTAAAGTAGAAATAATTAAATGGATTGCGGCAATTAAAGAGGACCTAAGATCAGCAAATATTACACAAAGTGAAATTCAGGATAGAGGCTGTTTCAGACACAAGGTTAACATTTGGGAGGTTGGCTAGAGAAAAAATGTAGGAAGACTGGAACAACTTGGTCTGACGAAAGAAAAAAAGCTCATAGCGAAAGTATGACATCAGTATGGGCGCAAACTAAGGCTGATAGCAACAAACGCCTCTAATTGTACTTCGCATTGTTCACCAGGGCCCATACGTGAATAATAATAATTATATATATATATATATATATATATATATATATATATATATATATATATATATATATATATATATATATATATATATATATATATAACCAATTTACTATTTGAGTTTAATTTTAAAGTTTTGGTGTTGTCCGTTTTTCGTAAAAAAATGTCTCAATTACTTTTACTTCATGCTAAAAATAGGCTGTATTAAAACGAACTCTTTTCCTCTGTTATAAATAGCTCTTCATGCGATAAAAACCGCTCTAAACTAAAGTTTTCAGTAGTCGTCCGTAAATCCACTCAAGCTAAGTTGGGGACAAATTGAATGAAGATTTAGAGAAAGATAAGTATTATAAATTAGTTTACATTGGAAGGAAACCGCTTTAATAAGACCCTAATAAACTAGTGTCAACAAAATTTTGACAATATTAATAGGATACGAGTTCATTGGCGACCATTAAACAATTCTATGGTGATTTATATAGTGTAACTCATATTACACAACATAATTGATATATAGGCTTTGTTAAAACGGGATTACATTTCAGTCTATGAATACGAGTTCTGTCAAAAGTGGCAAAAAGAGACAAGCAATTCGTATGATGAAACAAAAGTATTCCCTAAAATGCCAAATTATTATACATCGATCGCTATTAAACTCATTATAAGGAACATTGATGAAATGGTTTAAAGTTCAGAGTTTTGCAAGAATGTAAAATTCTTGAACAAGATGCTTTGACGAATCAAATCGTTATGAAAATACCCAGTAAGTGTCTGATGTTTTAGTTGAAGCCAGAGGGATGACTGTTTCAATATTACTATCAATCTACATTTAGTTGAAATGGAAATGTATCTTTGTCGTCTTTTTTAAGTACGTCTTCTTAGAGAGCTAGAATCAAATGTAATCTGGAATAGAACTCATCACTCATCACTGTATTTGCTATAATGAGTTTGGATTTTGATTATATGATCATGTTGATAGGTTGATAGTTGATATGATCATGTTGATATATATATATATATATATATATATATATATATATATATATATATATATATATATATATATATATATATATATATATATATATATATATATAAGCAGAGGGTGCTGCTAAGAATCACCGGGTTAGATCAGGCTGTCATTGTACTTTTGACATTGCAACATTAAATATACGGACTATGAAAACGGAGGCCCGATTGCAAGAACTGTTAATCGAATTGGACAACATACATTGGGATATTATTGAGCTCTGTGAAACACGAAGAAAGGGCGAAGATATAATGAAACTGGAACCAACTGAACACGTACTTTACACTCGATGTACGGAAAATGACCGATGTGGCGGAATTGGATTCCTCATCAATCGAAAGCTGAAGGACAGTGCAGTAAAATTTGAAAGTACATCTGACCGACTAGCCCAATGCGTCATTCAGCTGAATAAAAATTTTAGGGTTCAAATCGTCCAAGCTTATGCACCAACTGTAAGCCATATGGATGAGGAAATTGAGGAATTTTATGATGATGTGGCCCAGCTTTTATACAAGGAGAAATGTAGGTACAAAATCCTGATGGGTGATTTTAATGCCAGAATTGGAACAATAAGAACTGAAGAAAATGCAACTGGCCCATATGGAACTGGTGAGCAAGACAATAGAGGTGACAGATTGGTTGATTTTGCTGAAGAGCAAGAACTATATATTATGAATTCGTTCTATAAGAAAAATATCAGCAGAAAATGGACATGGAAAAGTCCATCTGGGCTCACAAGTGAAATTGACTACATCATGACCAACAATAAAACAATATTTACCAATTGTACTGTCCTTAACAATTTTAATGTTGGAAGTAACCACAGAATGGTACGAGCAAAAGTTATGATTATCTGTCGAAGAGAACGCGAAAGAATGGTAAGGTCAAAGAAGGGCAAAGCGGATTCTGGGAAACTGCTGGAGAGAGGAAGCGATTTTGAGATTTCTTTGTCAAACCAGTTTGCTGTGAAAGATCCAGAGGAGGTGGAAATATCAGTTCAATATGAAGAAATCGCCAACAATGTGCTTCAAACGGCTGCTTCAATAGCACCAGAAGAAAAATGTCTCAAACAGATAAAAATCTTTAGTGAGACCATTGATTTAATGAAGAAACGGCGAGCAATGAGAAATGCAGGTAGTCATTTTGGCAGGGTCGAGTACTCTGAGCTCTGTAAAACTATAAGAAAACTTATCAAAGAGGGCACGCGGCGATTCAACATACAGCTAGTGCAAGAAATCCTGGAAGAAGACAAAGGAATTAGCAAGGCTAAACAGAAGCTGAGAAACAAAAGAACGCAAATATATGCCTTAAGGCGTGAGGATGGCTCAATATGCAGTGCGCGTACGCGAATGTTAGAGGTTGTCAGAAAATTTTATTTCCAGTTATATGAAGATCAGAACCAATCAAAGACAATAATACCCACGGAAGAATAAATGCCAGATATCCTAGTGGAGGAAGTAACAAATGCTATATAATCGATGAAAAACGGCAAGGCTCCAGGAAAGGACAGTGTAAC
The DNA here is from genome assembly GCA_031761425.1 of Cosmopolites sordidus. Classification (NCBI taxonomy): domain Eukaryota; kingdom Metazoa; phylum Arthropoda; class Insecta; order Coleoptera; family Curculionidae; genus Cosmopolites; species Cosmopolites sordidus. The sequence goes on from JARFXV010001180.1 coordinate 534,792, forward strand.
TGTCGAAATGCTAAAAGCTGGTGGTTGGACGTTACATAAAACACTAGCAAAATTATACTCAAAATACCTCAAAGAACAAAATGTACCTGACTTATGGAAAAATGCAGAAGTCATTCTTTTACATAAATAGGGAGCACAGGAAGATTTAAAGAACTACCATCCAATTAGCCTCCTATCAGTAATATACAGTTTTCACTAGGATACTTTCTAAAAGAATATTAAAAACTGAATGGTGCACAACTAAGAGAACAAGCAGGATTCAGAAGTGGATTTAGTACAATGGATCACATACAGGTTGTACAGCAGGCCATAAAAAAACACAACGAATACACCATACCACTTTGCTTGGCTTTTATCGACTACGAAATGCATTTGACTCCATCTCAAAGCATGCGATAATGGATGCACTGCTTAGCCAAGGGGTAGATAAAGCATATGTAAACCTATTGGGACTGATATATGATGGAGCTACAGCCACAATTCACCTTGATGATCTTGAAGTGGGAATTAATGTAGAACGATGTGTACGGAAGGGTGACGCAATATCGCCTATTCTTATTTCGGCTGGCCTTGAAGAAGTATTGCGTAAATTGGATTGGGAACAGGATGGAGTAAATACCAATGGTGCAAACTTAAACCATCTTAGATTTGCAGATGATCCTCCTTTCACAAGACCCAGAAAAGCTGCAAAGATGCATACAAGAACTGCAAAGAACTGGCGAACCATTTGATGGGGCTGATGATGGTAAAAATACATTATCCTCATATAATACATTAATGCACATCATCAGCCCTTTGGTTGCTATAATATGAGAGTATATCAACTCCTATAAGCAGCCAGTGGGGTAGTTATAGGATTTTGCTATTAATGAATTGAAAAAATAATTAGTACGGTCCTGTTCAAAATTAAACTTAAATACATCTTTCAACACAGAATATTATTATCTATAAAAAGTTTATCTTAACATCTTTTCATATCTGCCTCGGTTTCATAGCAAACCTGGCATAATAAAATAAGTAATACAACGGAGTCAACTTACCTGTGGTAAGTTGAGATTCAGATTGGCCAAACCCCAATGGCACTTGGTTTTCGAGGTGTTAGTCATTAGTCAATTCGACGCGTCTGTTTCCTGATGTTCATAGGCGTTTAAGGGAACAAGGTAACTTAAAGGTGCAAGCGCAAGATAGAGGCCGAAATAGAGATATTAGAACGCCAGGTACAGAAGAACAGGTCTCAAAAGTCTTATAAATTAAAAAAGAAAAACCATTGAAATCTTCAACCCTCTATCTCGAACACGAAGGATATCCGGACCCATGTGTGTGTGACATTTTTGTGTTATTTTATGACCAGTTATTTTATGACTTTGCCAAAAAAGTCTGGCAGAGTATTTCATTAACACCCTGTATATACAGGGTGTTAGGTAAACATGCGGATGACATGCAAAAATTATAGGGCTTATTCCTTGGCTTATTCTAAGAATATTTTGTTGTATGATGATTTTTAAAAAACCCCTTTGTTTCGAAGATACAGGGTGGACAAAATTTACGACATTAACAGCATTTTATTATCAAAAAGTATATGTAAATTTGCTCAATCTACAATAAATGTTCGAAATGACTTCCTCCAGCCTTGATACAAGCATTCAATCTTCTCGTCATTGACTGCCGAACTCTTTTAAACACACCAGGGTCGTTTCTAATTGAGTTACACCCAGCAATTATCCGATTTCGCAAATCATCCAATTCTTCAATGCAGTAGCGTAAACTAATGACTTCCGATATCCCCAGAAGAAATAATCCAGGGGGTTTAAGTCCCGGGATCGAGCAGGTCATGCGTGTAGCCCACTTCGACCAATTTAGTAATATCCGTATGTTGCTGTTAAAAAATCACGAGCAACCAAACTGAAATGTGGTGGTGCACCATCGTGCATAAACCACATTTTATGTCTTGTTGCCAATGGTACATCTTTCAGAAACTCAGGCAGCACTCAAACGCACTATTTAAGACACGTCAAACAGCCAAACGTTACTCAATCTATGTAAACAAATGCGACCGATGAAACCCACTTACTAGATAAAACAGCCGTTCCAAGTGATCGAGATCGAAAAAAAAAATGTTTGTACTTGATAAACTCATTCATGTACATCCTACCTTTATTTACATTAATGATTTCAACAAATATCGAATATGGTTGTCGCAAATTTTGTTCGCCCTGTATCTTCGAAACAAAGGGGTTTTTCAAAAATCATCAAGGAATAACCCCTTGCATTTTTGTCGCATGTTTACCTAACACCCTGTATATATAAAGATAAATATATATATATATATATATATATATATATATATATATATATATATATATATATATATATATATATATATATATATATATATATATATATATATATATGTTGCATTCGAATAAGCGCGTGTTTTTACATATTTATTATAAAGATGTCATATCTGTGACAGTTTTTTTTTAAAACAGCGCCATCTGTTGAACGTAACAGCAACATACGCAATACTAAACATTCCTCATGCCGGACAGCGTGCGTCTTGACACCTGCTGTCAATTAGCATTTTCAAAGTTTTCGATTGCATTGTTGAATTGAATTTTCAAAGATTTCGATTTATTTTCATTTTTATTTAATTATTTAACGATTTATTATTGTTCCCATGTACATAAATAGCTGATCTGGCATAATCGATATTCATGGTGATATTTACTAATAACAAATACACATTTTTGGTTTACACTAAATCCTCATTACGGTCCTGTCGTATATTGGTATTAACGCCAATACAACACAAAAGAAGAGTGACAGGTGATAGTCGTGATATCGGAATTAAAATGCCATTATTTTAGTTAGATATTTAGTTAATTCTTTGTTTAAAAATAATGAATTTGCCACTTTAAATACGGGAGATAATATATAAGTGACATTTTAGTGCTTTATTAAAAAATGGTGCTCCAATTCCTAGCTGAAGAATTCTGGTAAGTACCTAGATTTAAGTTTACCTATTTTCTAGAGGCTGTTTTGAAGATAAAATATTAGAAAATGATTAATATTTTGACTTATTTTTCCCTGTTTTGATCGTTCCATATTCAAACCATATACTGAAGCAATTTCGCTTTAAAGTTAAGGCAATGTTTTACAGTTTCGTGAAATTAATGGTACAGGACTTGAAATTAAGGTTACAAATTTAAATATTTTTCTTATTACTATAAATTTATATATATTTTTAAACGATTCCATGGTTTTCACGACCCATTTTCAAATACCGGCTTCTCCTTTATATCATGGGGTATTTAAAATAGAACCAGATAAAAGAAAACCAGAAAATAGAATTTAGAATAGAACCCGGGAGAGTTTTACATAAATATAAAGTATAGGACTATATAGATTGCCTTCAATATATTTATATTCCGGTGTTGAATTTGAAAGTCGATTTGATCAAAATATTATAATTTTTAAGCGTGGATTTCTGATATATATTGGGAATATACATCCAGGGAAATCTGTCAATAGAAAAGAAATGCTATGCAGTTCATTGTAACAACTGTGATCGATAGATATCGCCTAATATTTTTTTTTTCTGAAACTTTTTCTTTTCAATTCCTTTTTCGTTCAGTTTTGAATTAGATGATTTGTTAGGAGAGACAAATTTTATTTAACATTCCTTATTCCCGATCCCCCAATTTTTAGGTGTAATTGGTCGCCAGAAAATGTTACCATTATTTTTCCAGGCGCTTTGGAAAGCTCCGAAATAAAGAACACATGGTAATATCCAAAAGAAGGGGAACGTTACGATGTATTTTAAATTGTTAAAGTTTCTTTCCGTTTTGAAATTTCGTTCATTTCATCTTTATTTTAAAATATTTTTATCTTGAAATTGTCGTGACAGAAAGAAAATATAAAGAATAATAAAATAAAAACAAAACAAAAAGGATACGTGTAAATTGTGACTTTATACAGGTGGGGTTGAATTGGGAATGGGCAGTCTCATTTTGCGAGCCGTCTTCGGTGTCTATAAAGACGATATTGACGATGTCGTTGCCTATATGCCTTTTTCGCTCCACTTGTTGTCGATTATCCCTCGAGTACGGCAACAAAGTAGAGACGTGAAACATAATTTCGTGACCCTCGTATATCGTATATACCGAGTATTTTCCTGTCATGTCTCCTGGAAAGAATGTTGTGTCAATTAGGTAAGTAGATAGGTGGTAGATTCGTTGTTAATTTATTACCTTTAATATCTAGGCCTCCTCTGTATTTGTCCCATCCGCGTAGCCTAATTTTATCTCCTAGAAGTGAGAGGAATTGGTCGAATTTACTGCTACCGTATTCTGAAAATTAATTTTTGAAAATGAATTGTGTTTAAATTCATTCCTGATATTTTCATTATACTTTAATTTTTAATATTTTACAGTACAAAGTCAGTTGCTTTGAAATAGTTTTTATTTAGTTATATATGGGTTATCATTAGACACCATCACTTCTATTTATGAAAACATCTATATAACCAAAATTTTTATAAATTTCTATCAATTATTTTTTGTGAGTTTATTGGATTATTTAAATTTATGTTATGTTTTATAAAAGGTATACAATTTTGTTCCCGCTGTTTTTTTGTTCAAAATTCAAAAATTTATTGTACAAAAATGATTATACATTTATGATTCAAAGTATTGTTCATCGTTGTCCAGTACTTTCTCCCATCTTTCAGGCAGCATTCGAATCCCGCGTTGAAAAAACTGGTCATCTTTTGAAGCAATTTATTGCAGCTATCATTCAACTTTATCAGTTGAACAAAACTTCAGTAAAGTTCGTTTTAGATAAATATTACAAGAGTTCAACACCAGCCCAATGAACATTTCATAAAAATATGCCGATAAACAGTATTGTACAACTATGAACAGAGTACGATAAGATCTGAAAGGAAAAAATATTGTTCAGCATCGATGAAATCCTGGATATATGTAATAAATATCATAGTGGGTTCTTTGAATCCCCCTAACTTTGGAGGATCTTATTTAATCAGCAGTAAATTTCTTCCCAAGTTAAGAATGAAACTTTAGCTCACGCAGCAGAGGAAAGTCTTATTTCATTGTTTCCAGAAACAAACGCTATTCGCGAAAATGTCCTCATTATTAATTATATTACGAATCTTAATAATCAATAAGAAATGAGTTAATTCAAAAATAGTATTTAAAATGTTCCATTATTTTTCCAACATATTATGCATCTAAATGGTATAGTGCGTTTGGCCGATTGCTTCCAATAAACTCTTAACAACCCCTGTCGTAACGAAACCCGACAATGTTGCAAGAAACGTAAACCGGACCGGGCCTAATTAAATAACAACTAAAAAGGTAACATTAATTTTATACATGTTTTAGTAGTTTCGAAATATTTTAGTTTAATTCGCATTCTTTTCTTAAACGGTGCAGTTCTATAATTTTGATCGTATTTTGATATTCCAAACGTGTTAAAAAGGTGGGGTTCTTGGCAAGATAATTATCATTGTGCCTCCGGTAGTGCTAATTTTAAAAGACAATATTTATCGTCCGATGCTAAGCAAATTGTTAAAAATGTGTATGTTTCTTCATTGAATATGGGACTTCCGAGGATGGATGGGTTCCAAATTTTTTATGGTTGCCCTTCAAAAATATTAAACATTCATCTTTGGACTATCATGACGACATCACAGCAGAACTTTTTGAAGATTGATTTATAAATGGCCTTTTTACCCAATGTGTCTAAAGAAAGCGTAATTGTAATGGACAGTGCTAGTTATCATAACCGTCAAAAAATAAAGTTCTTAATGCAAATGATACTAAACTTGAAATTCAGAATTATATTAAAAAGATATGTACTTCGAAAATACATATATAAAATACTAGTAGATACATTTATTTATTTTCATTGTAATAATAAAGTCAAAATACACAAACTAATAAACAATGTTTTAGTCGTATATAATAATTTAATCATAACACTGGGGAACAGCAATTTTGTTGACTTGGATCTGTGACTTGTTTTTGACTAATTTTTCATCTCTGAATTCAAATATATTTACAGTTTTTCTCTATCACGTCAAGTTCTTAAGCTACAGCATACCCCTCATTTTACCTTAAAAGTGTACATACGAAAGGAAATAAGGTGAGATCTGACTAAATAGATTAGAATATTTTATTCATACAGAGGTTAACATATTATTAAAAGTTAAATTGTGTTTATACAAAAAATAAATAAAATATATTATGGTAAAAATTTCTTCTTATAGCTTTTCCTGGAGTGTTCAGTTTGTGGACATTTTCGCTTGATACTCCAACGGTACTCAGCCATCATACTTACATCCCATCTACCTTGATACCGCGCTTCCATAACCTTTAGATCTTGGTGGAATCGCTCGCCCTGTTCATCACTAACAGCACCAAGATTTTCTGGGAAGCTAGCAAGATGACTATGTAAGAAATGCAGTTTGATGCTCATGTTGCAACCAAGCTTTTTAAAGCTCTCCAAGAGTTGTTGATTTCGAATTCAAAGAATTTCGATGTAATTCGGGGCTCGTGTATTTCCAAGGAAGTCTTTAACAATATTTTTAAAAGCCAACCAAGCATTCCTTTCAAGTTCGGTCATTGTTTCAGTGAAATTTTCATCTTTAACGAGTTGCCGAATCTGTGGACCATCAAACACACCAGTCTTTATCTTTTCATATGACAGGCTAGGGAATGCCGAAATGATATACTTAAAGCAGTCTCCTTCAATTGACAAAGCCTTAACAAATTGCTTCATGAGTCCTAGTTTTATATACAAAGGCGGAAATACAATGTTTTTTCTGTCGACAAGTGGCTGATTTAAAATGTTTGGATCACCAGGTCTTAGGTCAGATCTTGGCGGCCAGTTCGATTGCACCCAATGCTTCTCACGAGCTCTGCTGTCCCACATGCACAAAAAACAGGGATATTTGGTATACCCGCGTTGCTGGCCAAGAAGGAAACAGACCATTTTAAGGTCAACACACATTGGTGCATGTTATATTGCAACAAGTCAATGACTTTCTTTATGTCCCATATTCTTCACGCAATGAAACTGAATAACCTATTGGGACTGAACCGTATAAATTTCCATTATGTAGGAGAACACACTTCAAGCTACGCTTTGAGCTATCTATAAACAATCGACATTCAGTTGCGTTATAGTTAGAGATGGCCAATTCTTTCATTAAACCTTCTACGTTCTGGCAATATACAAATCCGTCCGAAATCTCGTGCTAAATCGTTTAATTCATGTTGATTGAATCCTTTACGAACAGAATCATTGAAAATTTTGAATTCTTCGTCGGTGGAGTCACTTCGATCTTCACTTGATTCACATTCTTGTATTTCTAAAGAAGGTAATTCTTGAAAAATGAGCTGAATGAGGCACAGGGCGTATAACTGACGGTAAACTAGGGTACTCAATTTTATGTTTGTTTTTCTTGTTGAATTCAGATGTTTTCACTATGCAAAAGTAGCAATCACTTAAGTGATCTTTGATCTAAACGAAAGTTTATTATGTGTTCTCTTCGTCCACATTCGTAAACTCTCTACACACTGCTTGCACACTTTTATTTTATTTATCTTGGTCACCTATTATCACTTTAAAATACACAAAATAGGCTTGCCTGACAAATGTACTAATATTAGTCCGTTGAATGGGGATGGTAAAACTGCCACATATATAACAAAATGAATCAGGGCTGTTTAAGCACTTACGACGAGAACTACCAGAGGCAGACAACGAAAATCTGTAGTTATGTATGTATACTTTGACTTCACTATATCAGAGCGACACAGACCCGCGTACTTTAGCGTCTCATGCGTAACTGACTGAACTAGTTTTGCATGACGCATCGTCACTTACGTCCCCACTCCTAGGTCGAAGAAGGTTCGCCGGTAGGAGAGCAGTAGTGACTTCTGTGATTCGCCAAGCTTAGTCGGATGCGCAACAACTGTAGAGAAAAAACTTGACGTGATAGAAAAAAACTAAATAAAGTTTTGGAATTAGCATGTCAATTTACGTATAAAACAGCTTAAATATCGAATTCAACAGAAATTATTTTTCAAATTGTTCCCCAGTGTAATTTAACAATATTTTATTTTCCCCAAAATTATTCAGAAGTTGAACCATTCCGATTCTGGCGCCTTTTTAGAAACCAAGAATATTTTTATTGAAAATCATTGGAGCAATTAACATTTTGCCGTAAGGCAACGAAATATCTTGAAACGAACTATACGAACGAATTTGTAAAATATGTGGATATCTTGAGTTATCTCTCTTAAGTTTGAATGACGATTTTCCAAAACCATTTCGTTCAGTTTGTCAATGTTGTACTCAACAAAAATTGTTAAAAGTCGCCTGGAACGAAATCTTCGAGGTACTTACTTCTCGGCATTCTAAGAATGCTTTCTACTCTTCGTATACTACGGTTTTCGATAGAGCTGGAAGAAAATTATTAGAAAGATGGTTGGTTATTGGATTGGATGGTTAGAAATTATGGTTGCCAACATAAATTTGAGGTAAACATTTTATTCCATATTTATTTATATAAAAAAAGAAGTTTTCGAAATTGCAGAGCACACTAGATGTCGATTAATCTAACCAGGCTGTAAATAAATTGGTCGACATATGGTATCAAAATTCAGCATGGCAATTAGATATATTGGTATTAACTTACAGTAAAAAAAAACTTTTAACATCTGTAAGTACAAACTCACTATTTATTTGACAGAATATTCGTAAATGATCTCTTGCAATTGAGAATCTAGCTGGTGCTCGTGTTTAACCAAAGGTATAATATTATAAAAGGTTTTATTGTAAAGTTTAGTAAAATTATTGTTACTGCTTACCATTGCTTAAAATGTCATCGTCGCTGGTTTGTCCCTGTTTCATATAGATGACGCCGAACTTAAAATTTACAGATCCTTCTTGCTCTTCAAGCAACAGCAGATCTTTCTGAATATCAGGAGAAAAAATCTCCTTTGGTCCTTTTTCAGCTTTGTCCATATTCGGAAACTTTGACAAAATTTGTTTTACCGTCATCATTTTGTTTTGAGGTATTGGAAGTGACAATTTTTGAGCACCCTAAAATAAAATTTCAAATTTATTTATTTCGTTTTACACTTTATAAAAGAAAACTTACAGTTTTTCGAAATAATATTGCCCTGTATAACGGTACACAACTGTTATTATCTTCATTCAGAACGATGCTAAGAAAAAATGGCGTTTTGTCATTGTCTAGTCCTACGTAGTTCTGATGCACTGAAACAAAGAAGAATTATTTGCAGTGAGAAAAGGAACTGAAAGGAGAATGCATAAGGCATGAGCATTTTCTTGATGCCATGGTGTTCGTAAAACGTTATTTTTCAAGATGTTCGTTCTCTTTAAAATACCAGAGAATTATATCCGAAACTGATGTGGTGTTCGTGATAGATATAAAAACATTATTATTAGTGTTAAAATCTTAGTGAAGTATTAATACGTTAATATAAATAGTGTAAAAATAAAGAATATATCGTTTCTACTAAAAAAAAAATGCCATTGAATTTTTGTCTGTATAGTGATGTTTTCAATATTTTGTTTTAATTTTAATTGTTTGTTATTTAGGAAAAACAACAATAATGATTTTAGGTATTTTAGAGAAGTTTTAAACAAAAGAATAATAAATATTGCACTTGATTCACATTCTTGTATTTCTAAAGAAGGTAATTCTTGAAAAACTGGCACTGGAATTTCAGCTGAATGAGGCACAGGGACGTATAGCTGACGGTAAACTAGAGTACTCAATTGTATGTTTGTTTTTCTTGTTGAATCCTGATGTTTTCACTATGCAAAAGTAGCAATCACTTAAGTGATCTTTGGGCTCTCGCCAAACCATTGGTATACCAAACGAAATTTTATCTGTATAGCGATAGTGACACTGTATAGTAATGTTTTTAATATTTTGTTTTAATTTTAATTCAGTTTGTTATTTAGAGGAAAAACAACAATAATGATTTTAGGTATTTTAGAGAAGTTTTAAACAAAAGAATAATAAATATTGCACTTGATTCACATTCTTGTATTTCTAAAGAAGGTAATTCTTGAAAAACTGGCACTGGAATTTCAGCTGAATGAGGCACAGGGACGTATAGCTGACGGTAAACTAGGGTACTCAATTGTATGTTTGTTTTTCTTGTTGAATCCTGATGTTTTCACTATGCAAAAGTAGCAATCACTTAAGTGATCTTTGGGCTCTCGCCAAACCATTGGTATACCAAACGAAATTTTATCTGTATAGCGATAGTGACACTGTATAGTAATGTTTTTAATATTTTGTTTTAATTTTAATTCAGTTTGTTATTTAGAGAAAAAACAACAATAATGATTTTAGGTATTTTAGAGAAGTTTTAAACAAAAGAATAATAAATATTGCACTTGATTCACATTCTTGTATTTCTAAAGAAGGTAATTCTTGAAAAACTGGCACTGGAATTTCAGCTGAATGAGGCACAGGGACGTATAGCTGACGGTAAACTAGGGTACTCAATTGTATGTTTGTTTTTCTTGTTGAATCCTGATGTTTTCACTATGCAAAAGTAGCAATCACTTAAGTGATCTTTGGGCTCTCGCCAAACCATTGGTATACCAAACGAAATTTTATCTGTATAGCGATAGTGACACTGTATAGTAATGTTTTTAATATTTTGTTTTAATTTTAATTAAGTTTGTTATTTAGAGGAAAAACAACAATAATGATTTTAGGTATTTTAGAGAAGTTTTAAACAAAAGAATAATAAATATTGCACTTGATTCACATTCTTGTATTTCTAAAGAAGGTAATTCTTGAAAAACTGGCACTGGAATTTCAGCTGAATGAGGCACAGGGACGTATAGCTGACGGTAAACTAGGGTACTCAATTGTATGTTTGTTTTTCTTGTTGAATCCTGATGTTTTCACTATGCAAAAGTAGCAATCACTTAAGTGATCTTTGGGCTCTCGCCAAACCATTGGTATACCAAACGAAATTTTATCTGTATAGCCATAGTGACACTGTATAGTAATGTTTTTAATATTTTGTTTTAATTTTAATTCAGTTTGTTATTTAGAGGAAAAACAACAATAATGATTTTAGGTATTTTAGAGAAGTTTTAAACAAAAGAATAATAAATATTGCACTTGATTCACATTCTTGTATTTCTAAAGAAGGTAATTCTTGAAAAACTGGCACTGGAATTTCAGCTGAATGAGGCACAGGGACGTATAGCTGACGGTAAACTAGGGTACTCAATTGTATGTTTGTTTTTCTTGTTGAATCCTGATGTTTTCACTATGCAAAAGTAGCAATCACTTAAGTGATCTTTGGGCTCTCGCCAAACCATTGGTATACCAAACGAAATTTTATCTGTATAGCGATAGTGACACTGTATAGTAATGTTTTTAATATTTTGTTTTAATTTTAATTCAGTTTGTTATTTAGAGAAAAAACAACAATAATGATTTTAGGTATTTTAGAGAAGTTTTAAACAAAAGAATAATAAATATTGCACTTGATTCACATTCTTGTATTTCTAAAGAAGGTAATTCTTGAAAAACTGGCACTGGAATTTCAGCTGAATGAGGCACAGGGACGTATAGCTGACGGTAAACTAGGGTACTCAATTGTATGTTTGTTTTTCTTGTTGAATCCTGATGTTTTCACTATGCAAAAGTAGCAATCACTTAAGTGATCTTTGGGCTCTCGCCAAACCATTGGTATACCAAACGAAATTTTATCTGTATAGCGATAGTGACACTGTATAGTAATGTTTTTAATATTTTGTTTTAATTTTAATTAAGTTTGTTATTTAGAGGAAAAACAACAATAATGATTTTAGGTATTTTAGAGAAGTTTTAAACAAAAGAATAATAAATATTGCACTTGATTCACATTCTTGTATTTCTAAAGAAGGTAATTCTTGAAAAACTGGCACTGGAATTTCAGCTGAATGAGGCACAGGGACGTATAGCTGACGGTAAACTAGGGTACTCAATTGTATGTTTGTTTTTCTTGTTGAATCCTGATGTTTTCACTATGCAAAAGTAGCAATCACTTAAGTGATCTTTGGGCTCTCGCCAAACCATTGGTATACCAAACGAAATTTTATCTGTATAGCCATAGTGACACTGTATAGTAATGTTTTTAATATTTTGTTTTAATTTTAATTCAGTTTGTTATTTAGAGGAAAAACAACAATAATGATTTTAGGTATTTTAGAGAAGTTTTAAACAAAAGAATAATAAATATTGCACTTGATTCACATTCTTGTATTTCTAAAGAAGGTAATTCTTGAAAAACTGGCACTGGAATTTCAGCTGAATGAGGCACAGGGACGTATAGCTGACGGTAAACTAGGGTACTCAATTGTATGTTTGTTTTTCTTGTTGAATCCTGATGTTTTCACTATGCAAAAGTAGCAATCACTTAAGTGATCTTTGGGCTCTCGCCAAACCATTGGTATACCAAACGAAATTTTATCTGTATAGCGATAGTGACACTGTATAGTAATGTTTTTAATATTTTGTTTTAATTTTAATTCAGTTTGTTATTTAGAGAAAAAACAACAATAATGATTTTAGGTATTTTAGAGAAGTTTTAAACAAAAGAATAATAAATATTGCACTTGATTCACATTCTTGTATTTCTAAAGAAGGTAATTCTTGAAAAACTGGCACTGGAATTTCAGCTGAATGAGGCACAGGGACGTATAGCTGACGGTAAACTAGGGTACTCAATTGTATGTTTATTTTTCTTGTTGAATCCTGATGTTTTCACTATGCAAAAGTAGCAATCACTTAAGTGATCTTTGGGCTCTCGCCAAACCATTGGTATACCAAACGAAATTTTATCTGTATAGCGATAGTGACACTGTATAGTAATGTTTTTAATATTTTGTTTTAATTTTAATTAAGTTTGTTATTTAGAGGAAAAACAACAATAATGATTTTAGGTATTTTAGAGAAGTTTTAAACAAAAGAATAATAAATATTGCACTTGATTCACATTCTTGTATTTCTAAAGAAGGTAATTCTTGAAAAACTGACACTGGAATTTCAGCTGAATGAGGCACAGGGACGTATAGCTGACGGTAAACTAGGGTACTCAATTGTATGTTTGTTTTTCTTGTTGAATCCTGATGTTTTCACTATGCAAAAGTAGCAATCACTTAAGTGATCTTTGGGCTCTCGCCAAACCATTGGTATACCAAACGAAATTTTATCTGTATAGCGATAGTGACACTGTATAGTAATGTTTTTAATATTTTGTTTTAATTTTAATTAAGTTTGTTATTTAGAGGAAAAACACCAATAATGATTTTAGGTATTTTAGAGAAGTTTTAAACAAAAGAATAATAAATATTGCACTTGATTCACATTCTTGTATTTCTAAAGAAGGTAATTCTTGAAAAACTGACACTGGAATGAGGCAAAGGGCGTATGCGACAGCTGAATGAGGCACAGGGCAAACACACAATAATGATTTTAGGTATTTTAGAGAAGTTTTAAACAAAAGAATAATAAATATTGCATTGGCGAACTAATTATTTATATTGGATGACATAGGTACAAAGTAGTTAAGATGGCAAGGACGTGTACAGATAATGCCGGTATATATTATAGAATACCAAAGCCGGTTTTAATATAGACACGGCAAGGAAATTATTCGCGTTGCATGGACAGCAGGTAAAATTTGTAGCTTAAGTAAATATCAAATTTTTGCAGAGTGTGTTTCTAAACGTTGTTTTCAATTGTTTACAATGCCTCGTGGGAAGAAATGCGAGCTTTCGACAACTTATCGAGCTTGACAGGGGATGGATAGTTGAACTATGAAAGGCCGGTCTGTCATTTCGGGAAATTACTCAGAGCGTGAACTGTGTTAAGATGTTGTCGGGCATGGCTTCCGGAAGGCCGTACACATCGAGCTAGGGGTACAGGGCCACGCAGAAGAACACAACGCCAAGAACGCCCCCTGAGGTTGTTGGGTTTAAGAGACCGTTTCTCTATCGCTAGCGCAAATTAATGGGTTGCAGAATACGGAAGAGCTATAGGAATCCGGAGTGTTTAGTTTTGGACTTTTTTCATATCGTCCGCATTAGGAACTACATGTAACTCCACAGTATCGAAGCAATCAATTTCAGTGGTTTCGAGAATGGGTATTGAGGGATCACGAATGGAACAAATTAGTGTTTAGTGGTGAGTATCGATTTTCTTTAGGCACGCATGATTGTCGGGCATGAGTGAGAAGACGACTTGATGAACGACGAGATCGGCAGTTTTTTTGTTGAATGGTATTTTCATCACACTGTTGGGTTTATGATATGGGGTGCCATTGCTTATTGCTCTTGGTCACTTCTAGTATTCATTGAGGGAAACATAATGGCACTTTGTTACGTCCAAGAAATTTTGGATCCTCATCTCATATCATAAGGTATGGACACTCTCAAACCCATTTTTTCAATAGTTAATATAATTAATTATTAACTGTATTATTAGATAAGGTACTACGGCTAGACTATGTCTTGTTACATTACTAGGGCGTGTTTTTCTTTCGAAGTAATAGAACCAGACTTTCATTCCAAACATCGGATAATTTAACGTCGGTCTTAATCTTAAAGCAGAGCTGCCGATGGTTGTTTTCCTCTAATTTTTCTGTTCGGCTTACTTCCTATTGTTTCAATTTCATTAATAATTCAAAATTTTATAATACAAAATCTTTTTTTTTTTTGTTTTTGTGTTTCGCTCGTCTTGACTCGTCTTGACCTAATCATTTCGCAGAAATAAGTAAATAAGTATTTTTCAACTTAAATAAATACACGTTTTTTCACAATTAATTAGATACTATAAGTAATTTTCAGTTCAAAAATTGAATAATTCACATTTTAATTTAAATAACTCACGATCCTTATAGAGTTTCGAAAAATTTATTAATGAATATTTATAGGAAATGGAATGATCTACAAAAAAGGTCGAACAACATTTTTCGATAAAACTGATAGTTTCGTCAAAAAATTGAAAAAAAAATGTCAAAATTTATTATGCATTTAACTTTAGCCTCGAATAACTTTTGAAAAGATAAATTTATCGAAAATTTATAAGAGACCTTTTTTGAAGAACGTTCAATTTCCTATGAAGATATATAATAGTATTTCCACAGTAGCGTCAAGCAGTCCTGGGCTTTCCTCTGCCATACCAGTCCTATATACTTAACGATACATCAGTCTAGCGGGCTTTCGGTCTTCTTCGCGGACATTTGCGATCAAGCGGTATCCACTCCAGGATTGCCCTGGTTCATCTGCCGTCCCATCGCCTCGCTACATGGCCTGTCCATCTCCATTTCAATTTCTTTACTCTTCTAATGATGTCACACACTTTCGTTTGTTCCCTTATCCATACGCAGGACTTTCTGCCTCGTCTTGTAATGCAAGCATAGATCTTTCCATTCCTCCCTGTGCTACCCGAAGTTTTTGAATTGAATGGCGATGTTGAGCCTGCCAAATGCCTGCCAGCCACACTTAACACGTCGTTCCACCTCCCGGGCGATATCCGCATTCATTGAAATCCTCTGCCCAAGATATATAAAGTGGTCAACAATTTCCAAATCCTTTCCTAAAATTGAAATTCTCCTGTCCTCATCGAATTTATTGAACATAACCTGACTCTTTTCCAGGTTTATTTCTTAGCCAAATGGTTCAGCACTTTGCAGTTCTTGTATGCGTCTTTGTAGCTTCTCTGGGTCTTGTGAAAGGAGAACGATATCATCTGCAAATCTAAGATGGTTTAAGTTTGAACCATTGATCTTTACACCATCCTGTTCCCATGGAATACTTTCTCAAGACAAGGCGATGTTGCATCACCCTGCTTTACATCGCGTTCTATATTAATTCCCACTTCAAGATCATCAAGGCGAATTGTCGCTGTAGCTCCATCATATATCGATCCTAGTAGGTTTATATATGTTTTGTCAACCCCCTGGCTAAGCAGTGCATCCATTATGGGATGCTTTGAGATGGGGAGTCAAATGCATTTGCCTAGTCGATAAAAGCCAAGCACAATGGCATGGTGTATTCATTGTGCCTTTCTATGGCCTGCTGTACAACCTGGATGTGATTCATTGTAGTGAATCCACTTCTGAATCCTGCTTGTTCTCTTAGTTGTGCGTCATTTAGTTTTCTTAATATTCTTTTAGATATTATCTTAGTAAAAACTTTGTACATTACTGATAGGAGGCTTATTGGACGGTAGTTCTTTAAATCTTCCTGTGCTTCTTTCTTATGTAAAATGATCACTTCTGCATTTTTTCATAAGTTTTTGTTAAGTTTCATAACTTTTTGTTCTTTGAGGCATTTTTAATATAATTTTGCCAGTGTTTTATGTAATGCCCGACCACCAACTTTTAGCATTTCGACAGTTACACTGTCCTTTCCCGGAGCCTTGCCGTTTTTCATTGATTCTATAGCATTTGTTACTTCCTCCACTAGGATATCTGGCATTTGTTCTTTCATGGGTATTGTCTTTGATTGGTTCTGATCTTGATGTGCAAAGACTTTCATATTATAGTTCCATAGTATACCCGGAAGTTTTCCTGCAGCAGAGAACACTGATATTCTTCGATATTTACAATAGGAGTTTGTTTACATTGCCACCATCTTCTAATATCTCAAATTTTATCCCATTCATGTCTATAGCTTTGTTATTTTTTAGGTTTCGGATTGCCATTTCTACCTTATTCATGGTAAGCTTTCCCTCCGTGCTCATAATCGTAGATCATCGAGGGATCAGCTCCAAGACTTTTTCATCAGCGGGTAAATCAGTGTTCAGCAAATTTTGGAAATGCTTCTTCCATATGTCTCTTATAGCCTCTACGATAGTGATTGTATTCCTACCATCAGCACATCGTATCTGAGCAATGTTGTTTATTTGTGGTTCAAAGATTCCTCGAATGTTTTGAAGAATTTTTTTTATCGTGTTGATCTGTATATTCCTGTATATCTATTGCCTTCGACAACCATCAGTTATTCTTGAGGTCTCTGATTTTTTGCTTTAAGTTCCTCCGTTAGCAAGCTGTATTTTTTTGTTTGTCTAAAAGTGTAGCATTTTTATATTAAATAAGAGTTTTTTTTTCCAGTAAGTAGTTTTTGAATCTTTGGATTACATTGACATGTAATGACAAATTTAAACTTTATTGATGAAAATAGGTGTATATGAACTATTTAAAAGATAAGCTAATTACTGTAATCCGTTTCGTTTTTTTTTTTTGTTACAGGGGGTCGGTGTTGGAGAGTAAAAAGGAGACATATTTTTGCAATCTAATATTTATTTAACATAAACATGTAAAACGTTTTAAATCTATGCATAGATATTACTGAAGATTATGTGAATATAACGTATTACGTGAAATGTAATATAGCGACAAAAACTTTAACTTTTTTCTCTTGTGTACTGTAGTACCACCTCATTTTAAAGCCATACCAGCAGTAGTCGTCCAACATAGAACGGTTCCAGCGTCCCTGGTCTTGCTTCTTCTTGATGTCTTGGTGAAACCTCTCCCCTTATTCGTCCCTTACTGCACCCAAATTTTCCGGAAAAAAATCCGGTAGGGGGAGTGTAATATATGCATTTTTAAGGACATAAGCGTAGGCTTTCATAAATTCATCTATGAGGTTTTTATAGTTGTCCGTTAATCCTTTCACTACACTTACAAAACACTTCCAAATTGCCAATTCCTTATTTGAGGTCCAATACATATGCCTTCTTTTAGTTTTGCAGCATTTAATTGAGGAAATATTTCTTTTAAGTACTGGTAAACATTATTTTCTTTGTCCATTATTTTTTTTTGGGCTAACAAGGGGAGCATATTTTATATTTGAAGTAACAGGTTTAAAAGAAGTTCTTCGAGGCCAATCTTTTTACTGTAATTTTTTTTTTGTTGCCCTGCTGTTCTATATACACAAAAAATAGCAATACTTTGACCACAGTACTTCTTATCTTTGTACTCTAAGGTCAGGTACAAATAATTTCAGTGAGCCTATGATATAAAGGAGAAGCAGGTACAACCAATTGATTCTTCACCAGTCTTCATTCCAGCGTTTTTAAAATTGTCCCGTATTAGTTCTATAGGCTCATTCTCCTTTACTTCATATGACTCAAGCCGGTTTTCCAGGTTCCAATGATGTCACATACCTTCGTTTGTTCTCTGACCCATATGCAGGTCTTTTTGTCCCGCTTTGCAATGCCAAACATACACCTTTCCATTCCCCTCTGTGCAACCCGAAGCTTCTGAACTGACTGTGATGTGAGTGTCCATGTTTCACTTCCATATGTCAAAACAGGCAGCACGCACTGATTAAAAACCTTTCTCTTCAGACAAAGTGGGAGTTTGCTTAATCAGCCACTCTTAATCCGCCGTTGCACCTCCCGGGCGGTATCACCCTCCATTGAAATCCTTTGCCCAAGATATATGTAGTGGTCCACAACCTCTAAATCACTTCCTAAAATAGAAATTCTTCTGTTGACAGCAAATTTGATAAAACATGACCTGACTCTTTTTTAGGTTTGTTTTCATACCAAATGGTTCTCCCGCCCTTTGCAGCTCTCGTATGTGTTCTTGTAGCTCATGTGGGTCTTGTGACGAGATCATCCGTGAATTTAAGATGGCTTAGATATGCACCATTGATTTTTATTCTCTGTTGTTCCCAACCCAGATTACGAAATACCTCTTCAAGGTCGGCTGAGAAAAGAACAGGCGATATTGAGTCCCCTGCCGTACACCACGTTCTACGTTGATTTTAACTTCAAAGTCATCCATGTGAACTCTAGCTGTAGCTTCCTCTACATGGATCTCAGTAGGTTGACATAGGCTCTGTTTATTCCTTGGTTAAGCAATGCATCGATTATGGCCTGCGTTGATACTGAATCAAATACTTTTTCATATTCAATAAAAGCCAAGCACAGTGGCGTCGTGTATTCATTGTGCCTTTCTGTGGTCTGTTGGATAACCTGGATATGGTCTATTGTACTGAATCCACTTCTGAATCCTGCCTACTCTCTTGGTTGTACGTCATCCAGTGTTCTTAATATTCTTTTAGATATTATCTTGGTAAAAACTTTGTACATAACTGATAGGAGGCTTATTGGGCGGTAGTTTTTTAAATCTTCCT
The DNA here is from genome assembly GCA_031761425.1 of Cosmopolites sordidus. NCBI lineage: Eukaryota > Metazoa > Arthropoda > Insecta > Coleoptera > Curculionidae > Cosmopolites > Cosmopolites sordidus. The sequence goes on from JARFXV010001180.1 coordinate 554,016, forward strand.
GTGCTCCTTTCTTATGATGAAGAATCACTCCAGCATTTTTCCATAGACTGGGTATTTTTTGATCTTTGAGACATTTTGAGTACAATTTTTCCAGTATTTTATGTAGCGTTCGACCACCAGCCTTCAACATTTCAACCGTTACATTGTCTTTTTCTGGAGTCTTTTCATTCTTCATCTCTTCTATGGCATTTGTCACTTTTTCCAACAGGATATCTAGCATTTGCTCTTCCGTGGGCATTGCTGTCTTTAACTGGTTCTGATTTTCTTATAACTTTGAATAAAATCTTCTGATAACCTCTAACATTTCCGTACGCTACCTAGACACCGTGCCATCCTCGCGCATTAAGGCAAACATTTGTGTCCTTTTAGTTATCAGCTTATGTTTGGCTTTGTTTATTCCTTTATTTTCTTTTAGTGTTTTTTGGACTACCTGCATATTGAACCGACGCGTTTCCTCCTATGTCGGTCTGGGACAAATGTGTATTTGCACACTTACTATGACCGATTTGCTACGGCTTGCTTATGAGCTTGCAAAATGGCGGGACGAGACAAGATAGAAAGTTCTTTAAAACGCCATCCAGAATTAACCCTCCGTCAATCTACAGCAACTAGTCTAGCTCGAGCAATTGGATTTAATAAAGTTCAAGTTGATCGTTTTTATAAGAACTTGAATGAATTGTATAAGAAGTATAACTTCAAACCAAACCGTATCTATAATGTTGATGAAACAGGAATGAACACTGTTCCGAAAAAAACTCCTAAAGTTGTTTCAACAAAAGGAAAAAAAGTGGCGGGTAAAAGTCCGCCTGCATTTATTTATCCTCGGAAAAAATCTCGTGATGATTTATTAAATGGTGCACCTTCTCAGAACATCTGCATGGTATCTCATACTGGTTTTGTTAACAAAGATCTGTTTATCACCTGGTTAGAACATTTTCAATCCTTTATCCACCCTACATTATAAGATCCAGTATTGCTGGTTCTTGACAACCACTCTTCCCATATTAGTTTAGAGGCAATAAAATATCATCGTGAACATAACAATTATGTATATGATTATGGCTACCACATGGAAGCCACAAACTCCGACCACTGGACAGATATTCTGTTAAATCTAAAGCTAAATATTCTGTTGAATGTAATACATTCATGCCAGAGTTTACAAAAAAGTCGCCACATTAGGGAATACTGAATCTGGTTTTAAAGTAAGTGGAATATACCCTTTCAACGACGATTTGTTTAGCGAGGCAGATTTTGCTCCATCATCGGTCACAGATCAGATCGTTCCTCAAGACGAACATAATATTGTTGCTACACAGGATAAATCCTGTGAGAAAAATTATGGACAACCAGTAGCACGGATTGAAACATCAGATATTGATTGGAATCATACTGAACAGGTTTCAGAATCCATTGCTGAGTTTGCTGAGATCCCACAACTCTTGGTTTTTTGTTTTTACTCAGTGATTCTTTCTTTACATAAGAACAGGTATTTTTGATATTTTTTGAATAATATCCATCTATTTGCGTAACAAGTAATAATTTATGCACTCATTTTGTTTTATTCATTCAGTTTCAGGCGTTTTGTAGAGGGAAGATGTTTCTTGTACGTGTTTTATATATTTATATATGTTCTCAGGATACGAGTGAAAAATTCTACAAGGAATCGCACCGCGATTATACCATTAATCAGGCTGGGCAAAGCTGTATAGCTTCTCAAAGATCTTCTATGCTGTTCACTGGTCAGTTGGTAGGTTTTTTGGTCAGTCGGTAAAGTTTCATAGCTCGTAGTGGTTCTGACCAGAGTTAATCGATAGCTGATTTTCGTGGTACAAACCCCACCTTAAGGATAGGTTTGATCATATACCACTAGAATTATTTAACTACTGGACACGTGATACAAACCCAAAATAAAAAAAATCCTACCTACTTTAAATCAGGTACTTTAAGTCAAGTATAAAAGTAAAACTATTGTCCGTTTTAAAATTTGTTTAGTACAACATATTACCTTCGTCAAAGCTTATTAGGATAATTTTAGAACATAATTGATAATTATTTTTTGTATCGCGATACGAAAATAGTTTCAAAGTTTAGTAAGGCGAAGGGTGAAATCTTTATGATGTACGCTAGTTTGAAGTTTGATTTTATTTAATACTGTTTCCAACTACAGTGTAGTTTGTGTAAGAACCTCACCTCTAAAGATATCATGTGCTGTTAGTAACAATGCCTCAACTTGGACAATGAACGGGAGCCATTCATGCTTATACTGAAAGTTTTGGCAGGTTTTGCTTACGTCAGCATGTTTATGTCGACGATCAGAAATTTACTGAGATATTTGGATTGTGCGATATTATGGTTATCAGGATTCGATAGGTCAAGAATTGGGACATGTCCACGGTATAATAAATACTAAGGTAAGATATTTCACATGGTGGGCGGAGCTTTGTTGACGGGAATGTTGAGTAAAATTCGAACATCATAGTTTTGACATATAACAAATTTACTAGAAGTTTATGTACGGCGTTTGTGTGGTGTTAATCTAAAATATTCAATAATAACAATGCGTCGTGCTGTGTTTGGGTGTAACTCCAACAATCAGTCGAAAAAGAACTCTTGTTATGTGAAGTTTTTTCATTTTCCCAAGAATGAAGTTGCGTGTAAGAAGTGGATCCATGCCACAAAAATACAGGATAAATTTAACCTGAAAAGGGCTTGTACTTGTTCGAAACACTTTTAAAATAGCGATTTCAAGGAAAATCTTCAACGTAAATTGTTAAATTACACACCAAAAAGTTACCGAGGATTGAAGGATGATGTTGCACCGACTCAAAATATGTCAGATAGTTCTAAAACACCAGTATCGAATGAGCAATATGTAAGAATTGAAAAAAGGAGAGAAAAGAAGTCGTCGCCGAGTTATTGACCAGGCAATTATCACAATGTAAGTTTAAAATTAGGTAAAAGAAAGATGATTAAAACTATTACATAATTACACTTCTAACTAATTCACAATGGACATAAGCTTAAGAAATATGTACAATTTTAAATTTAGAAAACAAAATGTTATCATTTTTAATAGCAATATAAAATATGGCTAGATGTGTGTTGAATAATTAATATTTTATTTGTGACAAAACATATCGAATTTAGCTGGATATTACATTTAAAAACCAATATTAGCAAAACTTTCAATTTGCATATTGCAATTTTATATAACCACGGTATATTATTTTTTACATACATTTTTAAACTTGGAAACAAAATTATTTGTTTATATACATTTCAAATACTCGTAATAAATAATATTAATCTATAAAACGAAATTTTTTTGTCGATAAATAAAAACTATTCGAACTATCGAAGTTGTTTGGTTCTGTAAATAGTATTTCAAATTCAAATAAAATTGTGTACGTGTTATATACAATTTTGTGGTCTGTTGCTCACACTGATAAAGTATTCGTCCTTAATATAAAGCCTTAATTCCAATTACAATGCATTTAAATTGTATTTCAAAGTCTAGCAACGAAGATATTTGAATTTTACTCAACGAGTGACGTCATGCGCAAACGACGCATTTTGGTATACGGGAATATCAGGCCCTGGGACATGTCGATAAGAGACAGATCGGAATTAATAAACATGAACATAATAAACATAAATTAACTGTTCCAAATGCCCACTATTCTATTCTTCATGAAAGAAGCTTCGTCGGTTGATAAAATATTGAAAACAACTTGGTTTTTGGCCAATAAATCATTCACATACGTTTTGCCTGTACGAAAAATCAGTGGGTAAGGATGCTTGAACCCTGGGAAACTCCAGTTCGAGTACTGAGATGCTGATGAGAATGCTCATCAACAAGATGTAAATTTTGTTCTTCGGCTTTAGGACAGATGCCCCCAGCTGGAGCAGCTTCTAGATCTTCTAGATCTTGCCATCCAAACAATGGCAAATTTTAACATACATTTAAAAAATTATATAAAACATATTACTTACATTTTCCAAGAAAATATTTAAAATACCATCTTGTCTGGTATTCGGGATTTTCAAGTACTGGTGTACTTGGGGAGCCAAACATCTAGAATAAACAAAGACATCGTCAAATATTGAAATACAAGCTATAAAAAACATATCTTCGTAAAATAAAATTGATACATTCGACCGCATTCACGTTCATATCGTGTTTTATATCCAGCAGCAAATGCAATAAAATAAATCTCACGGGAAACCGTACCTAACCAGGCGTAACGCTCTATAGTTTTAAATTGATTGTTTACGGCTTATGGTCAAGTACACCCTTATTTCAAATTCTCTTTCATTTTGCGAATATAATTTAATTTGGAAATAAAATTTATAGTTGGTTTGGTTTCAAATAGAGAAACAAAAAGCGACTATATGTTTATGAGTTTCCTGAAAAAGAAAATAAAAAAATAATTTTGTTGTCAGTCCAGTGGTGCAAATAAGACGGTTTTATATTTTTAAAAATGGAAAAAATAACTTAAAATCGTACTGCATCGAGCGTTAATTAAAAAAAAATGTTTGATGTTATTAGTGTACTTGGTGACATCTCTGGTTTTATTCTAATTCGCGCTAATATTTTGTTCGGCTTTATTAAATAAGTTGTGTTCAGCTGTCAAGTTACAACGTGTAGTTTTCCCGTCAGAAAACAACTTTCTGATCCGTTTATTAAAATTGCAGGAACACCTTAATCCGACAGCTTTATTTAAAAGTTTTTCGCTGGAAAAATTAATTAGAAAAAGAACGAATGGTCGTTTCAATGCTTTTTTATGCTTTGTTAAATTTTCTTCCCTAACAAAAAATTCACCAGTGACGGGACGAATTTTTAGATAATGAAAATTTGATTGTAGATTATGTGGATTAAATTGAGATTGGATATTTAAATGGCAGTAAGTATACTTATATGAGTTACGAGTTTTCAATATAAGCATCATTATTTTCGTTGTGGTTGGGTTATCCAATTTCAGGGGCGTCATTAGTCATTTGGCAAATAAACAACTATTAATATCTAAAATTTCCACTATATTTAAAATTGTATGTACAACACACAGTGCCTTTTTCAAATACAAAATATTAAACTGTTTGAAAAAGGCACTGCCTCTCAAAACAGTTGATAGACATACAATTTCAGATACACTGGAACTCTTAGATACTAATTTTTGTTTATTTATTTAAAATTAATTTCCTCATTTAAATTTATTAACGATTGTTTTTTTTGCATACTTTCGATAAAAATATTTTTATTTTTTAAACTTGTTCACACTGTCACCTTTTTCGTCCAGTCTTGGACTATTAAATTTTGAAATATTTTTGGAATATATAAATGAACATCGAAGAGAATATTAAGATTATACAGAAGAAGAGCATGTTAAGAAATTGCAAGGATTAAATATATATAAATAACGATCTGACAGATAAGGAGAAGGATATACAAAGAGAAAATGAAGACATAATAATAATAATTCCAAAACGGTATTAAAAGAATCGATAACAAAAGACCGAAGATTAAAAGAAACCGCTATAATCTTCTATGTAAATAAAAATGAATGTTGCTAAGCGCAAAACTCGAGAACCGCTCGACCAAGTCGGCTAATTTTTTTTTCGTATGTTCCTTAAGGCACACGGAAAGTTTTAATATATATATATATATATATATATATATATATATATATATATATATATATATATATATATATATATATATATATATATAAAGAAAATGCGTGGACAATAGTAAAAACAACACTTTTCTTTTCACATAAAAACTAGCTGTTAAACAGTTGACGTAAATTGTCAACGTCAATCTAAACAAAACAAATGCGCGTTTGAATTATTTATGGTATACATTCAAGTTGATTAGACTGTATGAATATCAATTTATGCATGTAAAAAAAATAATCAAAGACAATATTATAGTAATGTTATAATATAGTATATTATAATAATATTATAGCGATAGTGTAATTTAAAATTAATTCTTCTGTGCGTGGCGGTTCTTGGTTTTTTTTATATTTTCATTTCTTTTGAAAACCAATTGTGTGTTCGGTGTGATTACGTTTAGACCCGTGTCGCCAAAACGTGGTCGCAGTAATTTGGGTCGAAGAACTCGAAATGCTACAAACCCAGCAAACCTTCAATCTAATCGGACTACAGAACAACGTGAAGAGCGAAATGAAATTGAAAGGATTAGGTTACGTGCAACGCGTCCTCTTCGAACTGCTTTCAATGTTTCACGAGCAGCTTTCTGTTACAATGTTTCAATTGACTTCAAGAGTTGCGACGTGAACATCGGTATGATCTCGATGCTTTAAGGGAATCAGTTAGAATAAAGGTTCCGCTGTAGAACCAACAACAAAAATATGTCTTTAATTCACTTATGAAAGTTGTAAATGATGGAGCTGGAGGAATTTATTTTTGGACGCTCCAGGTGGTACAGGAAAGACCTTTTTGATATCATTGATTTTTGCAACAATTCGCTCACAAAATAAAATTGCACTCGCACTTGCTTGCTTGCAGCAACATTTCGAAGAACTCAGTAATGGCAAAGGTTTTGCAGCAATGTAAGTTAATAGTGTGGGATGAATGCACGATGGCAAGTAAAAAGTCTTTGGAGGCATTAGACAGAACTATGAAGATCTGCGAAACATTCAAAACCGATTTGGTGGAGCTATGATTTTATTAGCAGGAGATTTCCGTCAAACATACCAGTGATTCCACGGTCAACGCCACCAGATGAACTCAATGCATGTTTAAAGTCCTCCATTTTGTGGCAATACGTCAAGATACTAAATTTAATAATGTAATAAGAATATGCGTGTCGAATTGGAAAATGATCGATCTGGAGAAATATTTTCTAAGCAACTTATTGACCTTGGTAATGGCAAAATCCCTGTTGATGATTCGCCGGGCTGCATTACATTTCCTGTCGATTTTTGTCAGTTTACTGAAACAACAACTGAGCTCATGCAAAAGGTGTTTCCAAACGTCGCTCAAAATTACAAAGATCATTTTTGGTTGAGCGGACGTGCTATATTAGCTGCCAAAAACACGGATGTCAATGAAATAAACTTCAAAATTCAAAATGAAATTACCGGCGAATTAAAGACATACAAATCAGTTGATTGCACAACTAATCCAGATGATGATGAGGAGGGGGAGGAGATTGTGCAGAGGGTGGTTGTACAACAACTCTCGCAACATCAGATCCGACAGAATCATCATCTGAAACGTCAGAGCCACTTTCCTCGGAATATATTTCGTTCATTACCTCGTCTATGTCAAGGGGTTGAAAATCGGGATGTTCATCTGAATCATCAATTGAAAAGTCCCCATCAGAAAGTTCATCGTCAAAAATTACATTTTCAAGTTCTGGGTCATCGAAACGAACTCGTTTACCTGGCCCAGGTTCATCCATGGCTCCTATAAAAATTTAAATTTATAAAATAAGCATTACCAATAATTAAAGCCTACTAAAAAGATTATACGAACCAAAAAAAAAGTTGATGTGGTAAACTCTGTGCTTCCGTGTCTGGTGGACACCTAAATATCTAGCTCGTATGGAGCGTCCGTGTCTGTGAGACACTGTGAGTTTAAAATAATTGAATAAAAACCATTCAAAACAAAGGTAAAATGACCAAACGAAAGCAACGAGATACGTCTCAATAAGTAATGGAAAGGTACTGAGACGCTAGACCAGGTTGGCCAAACAGTGTTGCCAACACAATAATTAAAATTATCGTAGGTGTCTGTCAGACACTAAAGAACAGGTAAGGATTAACTTTATTTACACATCTCGTAGATTATTATTTACGAACGTTTTTTATTATCAACAAATGTTAGGTTAGTTTATTTTATATGCCGTCTGGGGCAAGGGCTTTTCTTCAAACAAATTCAATTTTATTTATAATCCTTGAGAGATCCTCTGATCCTCCTATCCTCCTGCACCTTTCTCAATTTCATTTTGTCTCGTTTCAATGATATCTCGGTTATATCTGATCACAAGATTATTTCCGTCTCCTTTTCTAACGATAAAATCCAGCTTTGGGGGAAAACACTCTGGAAAACTTGTATTGTAAAACAAATAACTTGGGCACAGCTTGTGAAATGCGATTACAGTTTTGCATATATATTTATTTCTTTTTCATTTTGTTTGTTGTTGGAAACGGAAACTAGTTATTATAAATTCATTTAGCTACTTTGTAAAGGAGATACACGATTAAGGTTATTTTCTAGCAATTTGTATTTGAAATTGCAATTTAGTTGTTGGTGTTTCTGATATGTGAAGCTGGAGTAAACAATAATAATAATAATAAATAGTAAATAATAATAATATTAATCATAATTCAATTTAGTTCTTGCTAGTAAACTAACTAAAGTTAGTAAACTGATTAAAGGTAGTAAGCTGATTAAAATTGGTTTTAGAACTCATCTTCTGATGACGACTCATATCCTGATGGTTAGCGAAATGTGTGTTGAACATTAAAAAGAAGTTATTTGGAGTTTAGTAGTAAATCTCTTTGGAATTAGTGTCACACCAAAGGTTTCATTATACTATAATATCTCTATTTTAATAAATGTCATATATTGTCCTAGAAGTGCCCGACTTGACAATGAAAATAATAAATTTGGCAAAAAAATACCTTTATTTCTCCACATAGTCTCCTTTTATCTCGATGCACCATTTCCAGTGATAATAAATAACTTCGATTTCCTGCTATATAGTGAGAGTTGTATAGTGAGAATAGTCGAGCCCCTCAAAATAGCCATCAATCACAGTCTCCACTTCCGCATTGTTGGCCAAATCTTTTACCACCGATCCATTTTTTCAAGTTTTGAAACAGAAAATAATCCGTGGGGGCTAAATTTGGCGAATAGGGTGCGTGAAGAAGCAACTCGAACTTTAACTCGTTGATTTTGGCCATCGCGATAACGGATGTGCATTGTGCATTGTCTTGATGAAACAAAACTTTCTTTTTCGCCAAATGCAGTCGTTTTGTCTTGATTTCATCTCTCAAATGCTGCAATAAGTTCGCATAATAATCTTCGTTGATTGTTTTTCGGTTCTGAAGATAATGAATGAAAATTATTCCATGCGCATCCTAAAAAACTGACGCCATGGCTTTGCCTGCAGACGGAACTGTCTTCGCTTTTTTTTAGAGCTAATTCTTCCCTTTCAGTCCATTGTTTTCACTATTCCTTCTTCTCAGGTGTTAATTAAGGTATGTAATTTACGAATCGACGCAAAAACTTGGCTTTATTCCTGTGAAACTTCGCCAGAATCTTCGATTGAAATATCCTCACGACGCTGTTTTTGTTCCTTTGTTAGTAATCGTGGCATCAATCTTGCAAACAGATTTTTTTATGTCCAAATTTTCATTCAAGATGCGATTGTACAGCACTTTTTGAAATAGATACCATGTCTTGTAGCTCGGGTACTTTTAGTCGATTGTCATCCTCTTCAATCACCATTTCTGGCGTGGTCACCTCATTTGGTCTGTGATTTTCGTTTTGGCAGCTCGTACGGTCTCATTCAAAATCAGCCGCCCAATATCTTGGGAATATAGAATTTATAGAATTATAGAATTTTACGATGACCAATTTTTTCCATGTTTACACATTCACTGAGAGCATTTACTATTAATGGCTACCAAACAAATACTAAATAACTTAATGCCGTCAAACTTCAAACTTAAGCTTTATAAGGATAACTGAGATAACCGGTACAGATTAATATCTAAAAAAATCCTTTATTTAAAATTGCATATATAACAATTGTTTCGACACGACCTTAAACTACTAACAGTGTGAAAACTATTTAAAACTTAAACTGTCCTAATACCATAAAACATGATAGTGGGGAAATCCTTTTTTTTTTGTCAATGTCTAGGAGAGCAATATAAGTTTTATAATGGTGAATGGTTTCTTTTAATAATTTCTCCACTCTCTAATTGAAAGTATGCTTTTTTAACATTAAGTGGTTAGCATAATGAGAATTATTTTGTCGTTTAGTGTAATTTCTGTTAGGTTTTTTGAGCTTAGTAGAGAAAAATCCTCCTGTTTGTCTAACATACTTTTGGAGACGACCCGCACTCAATTAAATAAACTCCTGTTTTATACAGTTTATTTGTTATTGATATTGATTGTAATTCGCTAATAGCTATTTTTTTTTGTTAGTAACCACGTGTAGAAAATACAATTAGATCAGAAATCAAAACAAACATTTGGATCAGAACAATTACAAACATAGATTTTGTAAATTTATCGTAGCTCTTTACTACCTACATATATATTTTTTCCTTTTTTCACATAAATTAAATTGAATTATATCAAGTATAACTGGAGAAGGACATCCAGCCAACTACAGAGGATGCATAGTTGCCAAAGAAATGCAAAAATTAAAGGATAAACGTACCAAGAAACCAACTCTTCCTAAACAGCCACAAAGAAATAATCAACAAGCGCCAGCCGACATCGCAAGTGCAGGAAAAAAATCTTTTAGCGAAACAGTTACTGGTAAGCCTAAAAGCCCTACCCAAGAACAAAATCAAAACGTTTCTATTCAAGACTCTCTTCAACAAATAATGGAGAAATTAACACAAATGGACGAACGTATTAGCAGACTCGAAAATAGCGCTAAAGGAGCTATTCCTATATATTCAAATGGCAGATAACCTTAGAATTATGGAATGGAATGCCAATGGACTCTTGCAACACCAACAAGAACTGCAAGTAGTCCTAGATATGGAAAAGATTGATATATGCCTCATTTCTGAGACTCATTTTACTAATGAATCATACATTAAACTCAAGGGATATAAAGTATACCATACCATACATCCCGAAAATACCGCCAAAGGTGGAAGTGCCATCGTAATTAAGGAATCAATCAAGCATTACCAAGAAATGGGATATAAAACAGAACAGTTTCAAGCTGCCTCTGTAAACATTAAAACTAAAACATATGAGATCATAGTCTCCGCAGTTTACTGTCCGCCTAGACATGCTCTGAAAAAACAACTACTACAAGCAATTAACCAACTAAAATGTGAAACAATGTCAACTGGTAAGCCAACATATTGGCCTACAGACCCCAATAAAATACCAGATCTACTTGATTTTTTCATAACTAGGAATGTGTCTGTAAGCTATATGCATGTGGACGAGGCATGGGATATGAACTCTGATCACTCTCCCATTCTTCTGATCTTAAGTGATAGCATCATACAGAAGGAAACTCCTCCTATATTGACAAATCGACTGACTGACTGGCAGAGTTTTAAACTTCAACTTGAAGAAACGGTAGACTTGAGAGTCCACTTAAGAAATGAAGAACAACTCGACAATGAAGCGGAAACATTTTTAAACGTTATCCAAAGGGCTGCATGGAATAACACACCTAATATTACTCCTAGAACCAAAGGCAATAACTACCCCAGAGAAATAACAGAACTCATAACCGAAAAAAGAAGGCTTAGAAGAATATGGCATCAATCTAGATCGCCAGCAGATAAAACTAGATTAAATAATGCAACAAAGCAACTGAAAAGGGATATACAAAAAAATAAAAATTATACTATAAGTAACTACCTAAGTGAACTGTCAAATGACAGTAAAACTGACTATTCACTATGGAAAGCTACCAAAACACTAAAAAGACCAATCCTGCAGAATCCACCAATTAAAAATGCAGATGGAACATGGGCAAAAAGCAATTTACAAAAAGCTAACAGATATTCTGAATATTTAGAAGGGACTTTCCAGCCAAATGAAGGTGAAAACATACTTGACTGGGAAAATCTTGCCCAAGAAGAAAGTGACATAAGACCTGTTACCCCAAAAGAAATTGCATCAGAAATTGAAGAAAACATCAACACAAAAAAAGCCCCAGGGTTTGACTTAATCACGGGAGAAGTCATGAAACAGCTTCCTCGTAAAGCTATAGTAAAACTTACATATCTTATAAATGCATCTTTTAGATTAAAGTATGTACCTAAGATATGGAAAGTAGCAGAAATGATAATGATCCCAAAACCCGGAAAACCACCGAATGAAGTTTCATCTTACAGGCCAATCTCCTTGCTACCTGTTATTTCAAAACTGTTTGAAAAAATATTCCTTAAAAGATTGAAGCCAATCATTGAAGATAAAAACATAATTCCAGACCATCAGTTTGGATTTAGAGAAAGCCACTCAACTATAGACCAGGTCCATAGGATAACAAATATAATTGGAAAGTCACTGGAAGAAAAAAACATTTGTTCTACCGTATTTCTCGATGTGGCCCAAGCCTTCGATAAAGTGTGGCATGAGGGCCTCAACTACAAATTAAACAAGCTTTTGCCTAAACAGTTTGCGCAATTATTAAAGTCTTATATCTCAGATAGATATTTCAGAGTTAAACAGGAAGATGCATACTCTGAACTAAAAAATATTAAAGCAGGAGTACCGCAAGGTAGTGTATAGGGACCAGTCCTTTACCTATTATATACCAGTGATATTCCTGAATTAGACCCAGACACGATAGCAACATTTGCTGACGATACTGCTATTATGGCTGTAGGCGTAGACCACGAAGAAGCGGCAATAAACCTGCAAACCTCAGTTAATAAAATTAACAACTGGACTAAGCAATGGCGAATCAAATTAAATGAGTCTAAATCCGCCCATATTAATTTCACGAACAAAAGAAATCAACATATCCCCGTTAGTATAAATAATATCCAAGTACCATATGCTAATACAGCAAAATATTTGGGTATAACATTAGATGCCAAGCTACGCTGGAGGGCTCATGTCAAAAAGAAAAAAGAAGAACTTGACATCAAATTTAGAAAAATGTATTGGCTGCTTGGACGAAATTCCCCTCTATCAGTCTATAACAAAGTACTCTTGTACAAACAAATTCTAAAGCCCGTATGGACATATGGCATCCAGCTGTGAGGGTTGTGCCAAAAAGAACAACTTGGAAATAATCCAGCGATTCCAAAACAAAGTACTAAGGAACATTGCAAATGCCCCTTGGTATTTCAGAAACAGTGAGCTCCATAGGGACTTGGAAATGGACACCGTTACCCAGACCATTAGCAGATTTGCCCAGAGTCACGAGCAGCGACTTCTTCAGCACGTCAATGTCGAGGCCATCCAGCTCCTTGATAATGCAAGTCAAATCAGAATATTTAAGAGGACCAAACCCTTTGAGTTGGTTTGAACGTTTGTGTTAGAAAAAAAGCAGAGCATAGTGCTGGTGTATACGTTAATATTGGTGTAATTAAGTTATTGGATTTAATTTAAGGGATACTAGTGAGTAAGTTCTTAAAATCATCTTTTCTTTTGTAGTAACTTAGGTTTGTACAACATTACTCATTGATCAACTTTGGTCAGATTGTAATTTTGGAAAACTTCCTCAGGGATGTTTTTATTTAAAAAAAAATAAAATATCAAGTATAACGGCTAGAGGAGGCCAAGAGACAATTATAACGAATACGGCCAAAATATACGGCCACTCTTCCATAAAATTTCATAAAATATTAACTTACTTCATCTTTTTCTCCTGGAGAATCGCCATTTTCAATTCTGAACCTTCGGCAGTGCTCTTGTCCATCGACTTCAGGTTGCTGTAACTAAAACAAAAAATTTGTTATTAAAAACAACAAAAACAAAACAAACAGTGTTGCACAACACAATAATTAAAATTATCGTAGGTAAAAAAAAATTGTTATTAAAACATACACGTATAATATTTTTTTTATTAATAATTTAGTAGATTTTATCACTTGCAAAGAAAAGTAAATCTGTATACACCAGACTAATTCAAAAGTTCGCGGAGCGAAAATGATAAACCAAGTTTATAGTTGACTTTATTCTTTCGTATATTCTCCCTTAAGCTCATTACATTTATTCCAGCGGTTCGCCAATTTATTTTTTCTATCTCTGAAGTAATTTTCTGGAAGTCCTTCAAAATACTCATCTACGCCTCCTATAAATTCTTCATTTGATGAAAAACGCTTGGCAAGTAGGAATTTTTTAAGGTTTGGGAGCAGATCAAAAGTCAGATCAGTCAGGGGCAGATCTAGTGAATATGGTGGATGTTCCAACAATTTGTAGTGTACTTCCTTCAATTTGGCGATAGAAAGTTTTACTCGGGAGCCGTTCTTGATCAGAATTTGAAAGAAATACGGCACCCATCTTGAAAAAATACAATTTCTATAAAGCCGACAACAATCATCTTTATAATCTAATTGAAAACATAGATTGGACCATATTCAGTCAGGCGCGCACTGTTGATGATGCAGTTACTCTCCTCAACAGCCAATATTACCTTGTGTCTCAACGCCGCGGTCCTTACTCTAACCAGTGAAAATAACGCTAGGCACTATCCCGACCAGTTTTCTGTTGACATCATAGGGGATATTCGCGATAAATCTCGGCTACGTAAGAGCATCATTTTCTTTCATTTACTTAGTGATTTACGCCGCAAAATATAAAAATTAAATAATTCAAGCTTAACAAAACTACATTAATAAAATACAATACTCCCTAACTGACGACCCGAAACAATTCTGGCAGTCCGTTTCCCACCGTTATCCCGGATTCCCGGCGATATGCTATACAACTCTGTAGAATTAGGAACCTTGAGCGATATCGTGAACGTTTTTGCGGACTTTTTCAAATACGTTTTTATTTCTTCTACGGACTTTCCTGCCTCAACTGATAATGATACATTCAGAAATAAATAGAACACGCTACAGCTTCTTAAAGTTACCGATATTAAAGTTGCTATTAAAAAGTTAAGTAATAAACTTGCAGCTGGTCCTGACAAAATCACAGCTTTTCTTTTCAAGGATTGCACTATCATTTTGACAGAACGATTGATTTATCTCTACAATCTATCAATTAAAACAAGCATCTTTCCTCCAGGATTACTCCTGTTCACAAATCAGGCAACCCAGCTAGTGTCACTAACTATCGCCCCATCTCAATTCTGTACAACTTTGCTAAAGTTTTTGAAGCCTGCATTTACAATCTAATCTTTTTTAAAATTAAACATTCTAACTGTCCCTTTGCTCTGTCTACTAGACATTGAGATAGAATCTTGTAACCAACCGGGAGAAGAGATATCCCTCTGTAGTTGTGTATGTCCGTTCTATCTCCTTTCTTGTGTAGTGGATGGATTAGAGCATCTTTCCAATCTTCCAGAATCCGTTCGGTTCGCCCAACTTCTTGTAAAATTTTGGTTATTTCCTTGATTCTTTCTGGGTACCAGCAGATTTCAAAAGTTCAGCAGTGATTCCATCTTCACCAGAAGCTTTGTTATTTTTAAGTCGCTTGATTTGCCCAATTATTTCATCTTCATTCGGTGGTAATGAATCTGGGTTTGTTTGTTTAAGGTTTAGTGTTGGTAATTTGTTTAAGGGCTCAGGACAGTTTAGTATTTGTTCAAAATATTTCGCAATTTCTTTGCAATTGTCTTGGTTATTTAGAGCTAATTGTCCGTTTTCCTTTTGGAAGCAAAGATTTTGGGGTTGATAGCCTGTTAGTTTAGTTTTAAATGTTGTGTAAAATTTCGAATGTTATTTTTTTGGAAATGTTTTTCTATTTCATTAAGTTCATTGTTTTCATATTTTCTTTAAGTTTGTGTAATTAGCTTCGATGTTTGTTTTCTTATTTCCAAAAAGATAATTTATTGCTGTTGTTGACTGTTCCAATCTTTGAATGCTTTAAACAAATATTTATTATTATTATTATTATTTACGTATAGGACCTGGTGGACCACGCAGAGTACAATTAGAGGCGTTTGTTGTTGTTAGCTTTCCTTTGCGCCCATACTAATTTCATTCTTTCGCTATGAGATTTTTTCCTTTCGTCAGACCAAGTTTTCCTACATTTTTCTCTCTGGCGAACCTTCCAAACGTTAACCTTGTGTCTGAAACAGCCTCAATCCGGAATTTCACTTTGTGTAATATTTGCTGATCTTAGGTCCTCTTTAATTGCAGCAATCTATTAAATTATTTCTACTTTAGCTCTACTCCTATTTTCATAAAATTCGACTATTTGTCTAGTTAGCCTACTCGGATTCATCCGTTTTATGTGTCCGTAAAACTTAAGTCTTCTTTTTCTCATATCGATATGTATATCTGTGTATTGTTTGATTTCCTGGTTTTCTCGAAATCGGTATGTTGTGCTATTTATTTACAAACATTTGCAAATATTTGAATTGGGAGACTCGTCTGATGCTACCTTATTTTGTTTTTAGAAATGGTGTTCTTAGTCTGTTGCAGGTCATGTATTGCGTCTTTTCAAAGGAACTAGTCCTACCTTTTCTGCTGTTTCTTTTAGGATTTCAATCTGTTTCTGTGCCGTTAATACATCTTGAGCTAAAATTGCTAGATCATCAGCAAATGCCAGACAATCAATTTTGATGTTGGTTCTCCCCAGTTTAATGGGCTGGTCAATGTTCAGGGCCGACTTTTTTTCACGCCACTCCTGTATTACTTTTTCTAGAACACACTTAAATAAGAGTGGCGAGAGTCTATCTCCTTGTCTCACGCCAGTTTTAATTTCGAAGGACTCTGAGATGTCACCCATGAATTTAACTTTTGACCTTGTGTTAGTTAACGTTGCTTTAATAATTGCCAGCGTTTTCAGATCTAGTCCTTGTTCTTTCAAGATTCGGAATAAAGATTCGCGGTCAATAGAATCATATGCTTTTTTGAAATCCACAAATGTACAGACGAGATTTTTATTGTACAGTTTTTGATGTCTTAGAATCAACTTTAGATTCAGGATCTGTTCAGGGCAGGATCTGCAAGGTCGAAAACCTGCTTGATATTCACCAATGTTGTGTCCCTGTGCTCTGTCTAGTAGACATTGAGATAGAATCTTGTAACAAACTGGGAGAAGAGGTATCCCTCTATAGTTGTTTACATCCATTCTATCTCCTTTCTTATGTAGTGGATGGATTAGAGCATCATTCCAATCTTCCGGAATCCGTTCGGTTCGCCAAACTTCTTGTACAATTTTGGTTATTTCCTTGATTGTACCTGGACCAGTGGATTTTAAAAGTTCAGCAGTGATTCCATCTTCACCAGAAGCTTTGTCATTTTTAGGTCGCTTGATTTGCCCAATTATTTCATCTTCATTCGGTGGTAATGAATCTGGGTTTGTTTGTTTAGGGTTTAGTGTTAGTAATTTGTTTAACAAAAGCTTTTGATAATTTTTTATTTTTTATCAACAAAAGCTTTTGATAATATCAGCTGTTTTCTAATTCTGTATAATGCCTTAGTATGATCTAGACTTATGTATGCTGCCCCAGTTTGGTTGCCACACAGAGTTCTCTGCAGAGGTTATAACCACACTTTGTTATTTGAGAGAATCTCCTGTCAGTCCCTGGATGATAGTAGAGTGTATGCTGCTCAGGTTTTCCTTCTGAAGCTCTGCCGTGGCTTAATTGATTGTGATTAACTTCTCAGTGTGATTCTTGGTCCCTTATGCACCGCTCGTTCGTGCATTTCGAGACCATAACAGATATGCCATTGGCGGAAACGTTTCTGTGTCCTTGTGGATATTTTTTTCAGTCTCCGCTTACTCAGTATAAATCAGCTTTTGAGAGGATGTTGAAAGTTCGTACGGTGTTTTGGAAATAATTTTTGTAATGATCTTAGAATTCATTTCTAATTTTTATATAAATATTTTTGTACCATTGTTAGGTTAACTTCAAATTATTTTTGTTATGTCTGCTTGTGTTTTGAATTGTCTTTTAATTGCGCAGTACCTTTTAGACAATAAAGCATTATTTATTCAAAACCAAGAAGACACATGTTTCGTATTACCACAGGCATTTTGTATCGCATTTTCAAAGCTTATTAAACGATATATGTATAGTTGATCGTTGTATTTAATAATATGACTGATATTCGACTTAAGTTATTATCGTAGTCGTTTTCCGTATGTCTGTTGTGTAGTAAATAAGGCTGTTCGTTTCTTGTGTGAGACAAGTTTAGTTTAGATCAAACGTGTTAGTTTCTTTCGTATTTTATGTAATTCTATATTTTCTTTAACTTAAATGAAATTGTACTAAAATAAGCACGGTTGAATGGTTGATCGATATCATTGCATACGTTAAAGACATTCAGTCAGTTCCTTTTTCCACCTCGAAACGTTTAAATTTCCATTTTAATTTCCATAAAAGGCTTCGGCTTTCCCGCAACGGAAACTTCGTTTCTATTTACTTGTAGTTTAGGATTCGTTGAATCGTTCCACGTAGTCGACTTTATCTTCGCTTTTGATTAATTATTTTATGCTTTTTCCAGCTGGTGGTTATTGCTGGTTGGGTGGTACAAAATTAAACTGAAACTTTTAGTTCAAGTTACATTGAAGTGAGATGTGTAGTTCAACATCAACGCAGAGTTTAAATAGTTTAATATTGAATTTTGAATATGAACTCAAAGCATTTGTTATAAATCATTGTTGAAATACAGTGACGTAGTTGATTTTACTCGACTCGAGAAATTTGTTATAGGGGTGTGAGCTGGTAAGCGCAAGCGCAACCGCCATGTTGAAAAAATGAGAATTCAAAAGTTTCGTACTGTTTTGTTTAATAATGGCTGGAGATGCTTCGATATCAAATAGTTCTTTAAAAAAAATCTTGATGGTGTTTTACTGATTTACAGTTCAGTAGAAACATAGTGAAATACAATTAAAAAGATTATTGAAATGTCATGGGAGTCCGCAAAAATGAAATAAAAGAGAAGTGATTGAGAGGTTATGCGTTTGTATTCTTATTCCATGGTAAAGAAATGAAATTAAATAGAAATATAACCATTGATTATCTTAATTGTATTTTAATTAACTAAAAATAAATTCTTGGGATTTGCAGAAACATTTTGATAAAATATTTGTCATTCAAGTATTTTTGATAAAATAAATCATTTAATGACTTGATGTCAGACACCTTTTATAGTTATTAATTATACAGACTGTCCCGAAATTCAACGTCAAGCGGGTGCCGGGCGAAAGGCCGGGATATACCAGTTCTGGCAAAAATAAGAAAAAATCACCGTGTTAAGTGATAATTGCCATATTTTTGAAAATCTTGAAATTCGAAAGCCTAGGTTATATCTTTAGGTACTGTGATCACAAATTTCTCAATTTTTCACTTTTATTTTTTGTAACGTGTTTCTAAATAACCATGCTATTAATCGCAGTCACAAATAAAACAATGAACATTGTTAATTGAGTAAAAAAAAAGTTTGATTGAGTCGTGGTTTAAAAAAATATGTCAGCTAACTTTGACACTTTATCTTTAAAAAAGTAAAGATTACAAAATGGTACGACAATTGACACTTTTCTTCCCACAAAAAATATTATTGCTTACTGTTTTTGCAAAAATACCACATTTCAAAAAACTCAAACCACGATAAAAATACTTTCAATGGGGCTAACTGTTTGGATTTTGTCAACAAGATAGTTGGCCCGCGTATTATGCTCGTCCTGTACAGGATTATTTGAACAGAGAGTATCCCGAAAGGTGGATTAGGCGCCGTGGTTTAATTGAGTGGTCTGCTCGTTCTCCAGAACTAAACCCCCTTGATTTCTTTTACTGGGGCTGCATAAAAGAAAAAAATGTATTCAAAACCAATCCAAATCTAACCGAACTGCGTCACACTTTTCTTTCCACAAAAAATATTATTGCTTACTGTTTTTGCAAAAATACCACATTTCAAAAACTCAAACCACGATAAAAATACTTTCAATGGGGCTAACTGTTTGGATTTTGTCAACAAGATAGTTGGCCCGCGTATTATGCTCGTCCTGTACAGGATTATTTGAACAGAGAGTATCCCGAAAGGTGGATTGGGCGCCGTGGTTTAATTGAGTGGTCTGCTCGTTCTCCGGATCTAAACCCCCTTGATTTCTTTTACTGGGGCTGCATAAAAGAAAAAAATGTATTCAAAACCAATCCAAATCTAACCGAACTGCGTCACACTTTTCTTTCCACAAAAAATATTATTGCTTACTGTTTTTGCAAAAATACCACATTTCAAAAAACTCAAACCACGATAAAAATACTTTCAATGGGGCTAACTGTTTGGATTTTGTCAACAAGATAGTTGGCCCGCGTATTATGCTCGTCCTGTACAGGATTATTTGAACAGAGACTATCCCGAAAGGTGGATTGGGCGCCGTGGTTTAATTGAGTGGTCTGCTCGTTCTCCAGACCTAAACCCCCTTGATTTCTTTTACTGGGGCTGCATAAAAGAAAAAAATGTATTCAAAACTAATCCAAATCTAACCGAACTGCGTCACACTTTTCTTTCCACAAGAAATATTATTGCTTACTGTTTTTGCAAAAATACCACGTTTCAAAAAACTCAAACCACGATAAAAATACTTTCAATGGGGCTAACTGTTTGGATTTTGTCAACAAGATAGTTGGCCCGCGTATTATACTCGTCCTGTACAGGATTATTTGAACAGAGAGTATCCCGAAAGGTGGATTGGGCGCCGTGGTTTAATTGAGTGGTCTGCTCGTTCTCCAGACCTAAACCCCCTTGATTTCTTTTACTGGGGCTGCATAAAAGAAAAAAATGTATTCAAAACTAATCCAAATCTAACCGAACTGCGTCACACTTTTCTTTCCACAAAAAATATTATTGCTTACTGTTTTTGCAAAAATACCACATTTCAAAAAACTCAAACCACGATAAAAATACTTTCAATGGGGCTAACTGTTTGGATTTTGTCAACAAGATAGTTGGCCCGCGTATTATGCTCGTCCTGTACAGGATTATTTGAACAGAGAGTATCCCGAAAGGTGGATTGGGCGCCGTGGTTTAATTGAGTGGTCTGCTCGTTCTCCAGACCTAAACCCCCTTGATTTCTTTTACTGGGGCTGCATAAAAGAAAAAAATGTATTCAAAACCAATCCAAATCTAACCGAACTGCGTCACACTTTTCTTTCCACAAAAAATATTATTGCTTACTGTTTTTGCAAAAATACCACATTTCAAAAAACTCAAACCACGATAAAAATACTTTCAATGGGGCTAACTGTTTGGATTTTGTCAACAAGATAGTTGGCCCGCGTATTATGCTCGTCCTGTACAGGATTATTTGAACAGAGAGTATCCCGAAAGGTGGATTGGGCGCCGTGGTTTAATTGAGTGGTCTGCTCGTTCTCCAGACCTAAACCCCCTTGATTTCTTTTACTGGGGCTGCATAAAAGAAAAAATGTATTCAAAACCATTCCAAATCTAACCGAACTGCGTCACAGAAATGTTGAAACAGCAGAATAAGTAAATCCAAGGAGAATCGCACGACTAGTGAGAAGATGTTTTCTGAGGCAGTGCATAACATGTATTCGTGCTGAAGGTAAACAATTTGAGCATTTGCAATTGCTTTAATTTGAAAAAAAAATGTTATAAATAAAACTATTACAATAATGCGTTTCATTTCATTTTCATTAGGTTTTATCTTAATAAAATAATAGGCCAATTATTAATTTGACTCACACTCATTGCTTTAGGGTTGAGTTTTTTTGAAATTAGGTTCTTTTGCAAAAAAGGGTAATAATTTTTTTTGTTGAAAGAAAAATGCTAATTGTTGTAGCATTTTGAAATCTTGACCAAATGGGCATTTAAGAGGGTGTTGCAAGCTCGTTCTGTGCTTTGGAAATAATTTTTGCAATGAACCAAGAATTCATTTTTGTATAAATATTTTTGTACCATTGTTAGGTTAAGTTCAAATTATTTTTGTTATATTTATTTGTGTTTTGGATTGTCTTTTAATTGAGCAGTGGCTTGTTAGACAATAAAGAATTCATTCATTTATTCATTAATTCATTCTTTCATGTATTTATTCATTATCCATCAGCAATGTTTTTAGAGAATTTGAAAATATTTTGCGTTGTTTAAATTTAATTCAAACTATTTTAAATTTACGTTTCGATATTCATCAAACACTGACATAAATTATCCACAAATTGCTGGTTAGAAAATTTCTCATTCCATTAAATTTATAATGAGTTTCAATTATTTTTAGCTGATGTTTAGATTGAATTTCGGTTAGGTGCGTTAATTTATAATGAGTTTTGGTTGATTAACTGAAAATTAAGAGGAAATTGGAAAATTAAAGTTCTGATTTTTCCGAGGATTTGTCTTTTGGTTTTTTCGCCGTTTGTACAATCCGATTTCGAAATTATTTGTCGTTAGAAATTATACTAGCTAATGGAGAAATATGAAAGGATAATATATATATATATATATATATATATATATATATATATGAACAAAAGTTCGGGATATTCAAACATTTCACTTTTTTATTGATATTAAGTTTTCTTTTACTCGTTTACGTAGTCATCATTTTATTACCACTCTTACTGGTACCAAATAAAACTCGACACCAAATGAACAATGTGTTTAAAATTGATTTTTTATTTTGGAGTCCTTCTTTGCCTTCAAGAGTAATTTAAAAATACAAAGAACAACTTTCAATAAAACTAATAAGTAGTAGTTCTTCCATGGGTCTGTATGAATACCTGTAGGCGATTTGGCATACAGTCGATTGAATAATCAATTTAGGGTTGTGGAATTCTTTCCCATGCTTCACGAGCAGCATCTTTTAGTTCTCGCACCGTAAGAGGACCATTGTTTCGTGAGAAGATGTGTTTTTTATCACAATTTTTAGAATATCATAGGCGCAGATATTCTATTTGTAAATATTCCAGACTTTTGGACATGTGTGTATTTCAGTATAGAAATGATGTAGAAGAAAAAGAGATGATGTCAGAAGAAATGATGTAGATAGTCTATTATATCCATAGTGCAGTATAGGAGATTGATTCAGCTTAATGGGTGAATAAATAAAGTAATGAGACTGGAGGGGAAGTAAGTCTACATCTGATGCGTCTTCAGCACCAGTTTAAACTCCCTAGAGTCACAGGATGGTGCGTATCAATCCTTTTCATAATCTCGATTTTGCTAGATTTATATACAATCTGAAAAACGGATGTGTTCGTCTAATTGAACTCTATTAAACTTACTAATGGCAGTGGCAAACCATTTCTTTACATAACATGGCATGTTAATTGCATTGAGAACTGTCTGAATAGGGTCTATTAAAGGACTATTCTAGTCTAGAGGCACGAAATTCAGACGATTTTTCGAGCCCTGTAAAAAAACAAAGAGTATTTTTACTATCCATTTTTTTAATCATTCGTTTATTTTTATTTTAAAATACATAGGGAATAAAGAAATGAAAAATTCAAAAGTCGAAAAGTTATGGGCTGGTAAAGTGGGGGGTCCAAAAAAGGGATGCCTAGCGTGCATGATTCCAAACCTTCTGGTCACCTGAAGCAAAAAAATCCAACGAATTCTTATCAGTAGTCAGCAGTAAAGATGTCGCTGTCGCCTCTACCTTCGAGAAGTAAAAAAAAAATGTTTTCATAAAATGACGGCCGTTTGAAAAAACACGTTTTTTAACAGTTAAAATTTTTTTTTTGAGAGTAAAATTATTATTTTTTACTTTAATCTGCTAAGAGACCTAGAGGGATGTATAGAGAAGGGTCACACAAAATTTTAAATAAATCGGTTCAGTAGAACTTGAGATATCACGCTCTCCAGATTGAAAAAAGTCGTTTCGAGAAAAACACGTTAAAGTTTCGCGCAGTCTAATTTATATGATGGTAGTAAACTTTAAGAGATTTGCCACTAAACACCAAATCATGTTTTTGAACTGCTCGACGCACGTTTCGCTAACCATGTTAGCATCATCAGGAGATTATTTAATCTAATTATAAAACTAAACTATATTCTATTTATATGAAAAATACCCTACCTAATGAATGATAAGTGGTAAAAATCATGAACCGTGAAGTTTACTAAGTTCTGTTCCTGTTTACTGTTCAAAAAAAGTGATTTGGTGTTTAGCGGTAAATCTCTTCATGTTTAGTGTTTTACACCAAAGGTTCCAATAGAAGAATTGATATATGATGGTACTATATATTTACGCTATTTTACTTATATACGCTATTTTACATTGAAACAATGGAAGAAAAATTATTTAGGGACTTAGGTTTACATCGCTATCTAAGGCTTAAGGCTTATCTGAGGGGTAATTAAAAAAAGGTATCTAAAAGAGAGAAAGAAATTGACACACGATACAATCAACATGACTTATTTTGCGGATAATACTGCGAATTCCAGAACGTGTCGACTTTTCTTTCTATGTTTTTTTCTTTGAAAAAATTCTTAATTTTTTCTAATCGTTTATTTTTTCTATAATAAAAACATTGTTTATATAATAAAATAAATCCAAGTAAACGGTTCTGTGATATTTTATACTTAATTTATAATCTAACCTAATGATTAATGATTAAGATATCACGGCTCATACGATTAAAATAAACAAACTATAACAATAAACAAATATATATATATTATAAAACCAATTTTTTTATAATAGAAAAATAAACGATTGGGAAAAAAATTATCGCATAAAATTCCTCGTAAATTATCCAGAAATTTAATGCGAAGAAAAGAGTTTTCGATACATTTTAAGAAGAACCTGCAAAATTATTATCCTATGAAAATAGAATAGGATAAAATATGGCAACCTGAGGATAAAACCATAAAATAATACACTGAAGACACCAACTGTAAAAGGCAACCCGCTATTCAGGTCATATCGATATTATGGACAAAGAAACTCCCCCTCTCACTTTCTGGCACCTTCAGTTGCCGTTTTCCGGGTCATCGAACGGTTCATACGATTAACAATAAACAAACTATAACAATAAACAGAAATATATATTATAAAAACAATTTTTTTATAAAAGAAACAATAAACGATTAGGAAAAAAATTATCGTATAAATTTCTTCGTAAATTATCCAGAAATTTTATGCGAAGAAAAGAGTTTTCGATACATTTCAAGAAGAGACTGCAAAATTATTATCCTATGAAAACAGAATAGGGGAAAAAATGGCAACCTGAGGATAAAACCATACAACAATACACTAGAGACAACAACTGTAAAAGGCAACCCGCTATTCAGGTCATATCGATATTATGGACACAGAAACTCCCCCTCTCAGTTTCTGGCACCTTCAGCTGCCGTTTTCCGGGTCATCGAACGGTTCATACGATTAACAATAAACAAACTATAACAATAAACAGAAATATATATTATAAAAACAATTTTTTTATAAAAGAAACAATAAACGATTAGGAAAAAAATTATCGTATAAATTTCTTCGTAAATTATCCAGAAATTTTATGCGAAGAAAAGAGTTTTCGATACATTTCAAGAAGAGACTGCAAAATTATTATCCTATGAAAACAGAATAGGGGAAAAAATGGCAACCTGAGGATAAAACCATACAACAATACACTAGAGACAACAACTGTAAAAGGCAAGCCGCTATTCAGGTCGTATCGATATTATGGACAAAGAAACTCCCCCTCTCATTTTCTGGCACCTTCAGTTGCCGTTTTCCGGGTCATCGAACGGTTCATACGATTAACAATAAACAAACTATAACAATAAACAGAAATATATATTATAAAAACAATTTTTTTATAAAAGAAACAATAAACGACTGGGAAAAAAATTATCGCATAAATTTCTTCGTAAATTATCCAGAAATTTTATGCGAAGAAAAGAGTTCGATACATTTCAAGAAGAGACTGCAAAATTATTATCCTATGAAAACAGAATAGGGGAAAAAATGGCAACCTGAGGATAAAACCATACAACAATACACTAGAGACAACAACTGTAAAAGGCAACCCGCTATTCAGGTCATATCGATATTATGGACAAAGAAACTCCCCCTCTCACTTTCTGGCACCTTCAGTTGCCGTTTTCCGGGTCATCGAACGGTTCATACGATTAACAATAAACAAACTATAACAATAAACAGAAATATATATTATAAAAACAATTTTTTTATAAAAGAAACAATAAACGACTGGGAAAAAAATTATCGCATAAATTTCTTCGTAAATTATCCAGAAATTTTATGCGAAGAAAAGAGTTCGATACATTTCAAGAAGAGACTGCAAAATTATTATCCTATGAAAACAGAATAGGGGAAAAAATGGCAACCTGAGGATAAAACCATACAACAATACACTAGAGACAACAACTGTAAAAGGCAACCCGCTATTCAGGTCATATCGATATTATGGACACAGAAACTCCCCCTCTCAGTTTCTGGCACCTTCGGCTGCCGTTTTCCGGGTCATCGAACGGTTCATACGATTAACAATAAACAAACTATAACAATAAACAGAAATATATATTATAAAAACAATTTTTTTATAAAAGAAACAATAAACGATTGGGAAAAAAATTATCGTATAAATTTCTTCGTAAATTATCCAGAAATTTTATGCGAAGAAAAGAGTTTTCGATACATTTCAAGAAGAGACTGCAAAATTATTATCCTATGAAAACAGAAT
This sequence comes from Cosmopolites sordidus, assembly GCA_031761425.1. Lineage (NCBI taxonomy): Eukaryota > Metazoa > Arthropoda > Insecta > Coleoptera > Curculionidae > Cosmopolites > Cosmopolites sordidus. The sequence goes on from JARFXV010001180.1 coordinate 580,495, forward strand.
AGGGGAAAATATGACAACCTGAGGATAAAACCATACAACAATACACTAGAGACAACAACTGTAAAAGGCAACCCGCTATTCAGGTCATATCGATATTATGGACACAGAAACTCCCCCTCTCAGTTTCTGGCACCTTCAGCTGCCGTTTTCCGGGTCATCGAACGGTTCATACGATTAACAATAAACAAACTATAACAATAAACAGAAATATATATTATAAAAACAATTTTTTTATAAAAGAAACAATAAACGATTAGGAAAAAAATTATCGTATAAATTTCTTCGTAAATTATCCAGAAATTTTATGCGAAGAAAAGAGTTTTCGATACATTTCAAGAAGAGACTGCAAAATTATTATCCTATGAAAACAGAATAGGGGAAAATATGGCAACCTGAGGATAAAACCATACAACAATACACTAGAGACAACAACTGTAAAAGGCAAGCCGCTATTCAGGTCATATAGATATTATGGACACAGAAACTCCCCCTCTCAGTTTCTGGCACCTTCAGCTGCCGTTTTCCAGGTCATCGAACGGTCCATACGATTAACAATAAACAAACTATAACAATAAACAGAAATATATATTATAAAAACAATTTTTTTATAAAAGAAACAGTAAACGATTGGGAAAAAATTATCGCATAAATTTCTTCGTAAATTATCCAGAAATTTTATGCGAAGAAAAGAGTTTTCGATACATTTCAAGAAGAGACTGCAAAATTATTATCCTATGAAAACAGAATAGGGGAAAATATGGCAACCTGAGGATAAAACCATACAACAATACACTAGAGACAACAACTGTAAAAGGCAACCCGCTATTCAGGTCATATCGATATTATGGACACAGAAACTCCCCCTCTCAGTTTCTGGCACCTTCAGCTGCCGTTTTCCGGATCATCGAACGGTTCATACGATTAACAATAAACAAACTATAACAATAAACAGAAATATATATTATAAAAACAATTTTTTTATAAAAGAAACAGTAAACGATTGGGAAAAAAATTATCGCATAAATTTCTTCGTAAATTATCCAGAAATTTTATGCGAAGAAAAGAGTTTTCGATACATTTCAAGAAGAGACTGCAAAATTATTATCCTATGAAAACAGAATAGGGGAAAATATGGCAACCTGAGGATAAAACCATACAACAATACACTAGAGACAACAACTGTAAAAGGCAAGCCGCTATTCAGGTCATATCGATATTATGGACACAGAAACTCCCCCTCTCAGTTTCTGGCACCTTCAGCTGCCGTTTTCCGGGTCATCGAACGGTTCATACGATTAACAATAAACAAACTATAACAATAAACAGAAATATATATTATAAAAACAATTTTTTTATAAAAGAAACAATAAGCGATTGTGAAAAAAATTATCGCATGAATTTCTTCGTAAATTATCCAGAAATTTTATGCGAAGAAAAGAGTTTTCGATACATTTCAAAAAGAGACTGCAAAATTATTATCCTATGAAAACAGAATAGGGGAAAATATGGCAACCTGAAGATAAAACCATACAACAATACACTAGAGACAACAACTGTAAAAGGCAAGCCGCTATTCAGGTCATATCGATATTATGGACACAGAAACTCCCCTCCTCACTTTCTGGCACCTTCAGCTGCTGTTTTCCAGGTCAGCGAATATATATTATCTATTATATATATATTATATATAATAGATAAGAATTTTCTTAAGATATTTTACTAATTTTAAATAATAACGAACTTGGTCATTTTTAATTTTAATTAAACGTTACGAGTTAAAAAATAAATAAGCCGCTTGCCTCAGCGCAGCATTTTGTTAACTCTGTCGTTAATTTTGCTAACGTTCCCTCGTTAAATATTTACAGGAGTCAATGTCGAGCCTTGCTTCCTCGAATTTCTACTGGAATTGTAACAGGATTCTGGTAAGTTCAAATATTTTGTCGTTGAAGTTGAATTTGGGGGTTGTTAAATTGGGATTAATTTAATGGTGATTCGATCTGTTGACGACTTTAAACAAAATCTTTAACCAATTCATTTTAAATGAGAAAAAATGTTTTTGTGGAAATACGTTGGTACAAAAGTAAAGTGTTTGGGTTAGAGGCGCATCAGCAACTAGGCTATTTAGCGACTGGACCTACAGCTTAACGTGGGTTCCGAACCACGGTCATCAGCTTCCGACAAACCCAGGCCAGCACCCCCCTCGGGCTATAAACCCTTGGTTATGTGCCTACCCATAAGTCTATCAGGAAACCTACCGACTGGCGAGTGACCGTTGGTACAAATTAAATCGTCGTTTTAAGTGATTGGTTGGTGAAATTAATTATTTTAAATTAGAGCTAGTTGATATCTAAAATAAATTCTGTTCTTTTGCGATTTGTTTAATGGCTACATTAACTTGCTGTTATAAATCCACTGAGGCTTCCACAGATCAACAAATTTAAACTTTTTGAGTTGATATTTATTTAATATAAACATAAAAAACGTGTTAAATCTAAGCAAAAACATTACTGAAGATTATGTGAATAAAATATATATTATTATAAAATATAATACAGTAACAAAAATGTTCACTGTTTTCTCTTGTGTTCTGTAGCATCATCTCTTTTTAAAAACGAGCAATAGTTACCCAACATAGATGGGTTTCAGCGTCCCTGATGTCTTGCTTCCACCGGTCTGATGTCCTGATGAAACCTCTCTCCTTGTTTGTCGTTTTCTGCACCCAAATTTTCCGGGAAAAAATCCAAATGGGAGTATAAGAAATGCATTGTCAAGGATGCCCTAGTATTTCATGGGTTTTCACGAGTTCGTCTATTAGGTTTTTATAGTTCTCATCTTTTTTGTTGCCCAGAAATCCTTTCACTACACTTACTTCGAAGCTGCCAATCTTTTTCTTTAAAACGGAAGTCACCTAGCAGTTTCTTTATTTGAGATTAAATAAATATGCCTTCTTTTATTTATTTTTGCATCACTTAATTTTGCATTTACTAATATATATATAATTTTTGCATCACTTAATTCAGAAAATATTTCTTTTAGGTACTTGAGACCATTGCCTTCTTTGGTGCACCATGACTTTGTCCAAGCTTAATATCCAGTCCAGTCCAAGTCCTTAGTCCAAGCTTAATATCGTGAGGCGAAAGAAGTACCTTTTTTGGGTTAACAAGAGGGGGATGTTTTATGTTTGAAGTACCAGGTTCAAAAGAAGTTCTATGAGGTCAATCTTTCTTACCGTAATTTTCTTTTTTGCCCTACTGTCCCATATACACAAAAATACTTTGTAAACCCCCTTGAAGTCCTAGCAATATGCCCAACAATTTTAAATTTCCACAAATATTCCACTGATACTGTTTATTTTTAAAGCTATTTAGTATGGTTGCTAAGTTGTCATATATTTCTTTCATTATCACTGAATGGGATAAAGGAATAGATTGGTTTTTGTTTCCATTATGAATCAAGAGTGCTTTTAGACTGTGTTTCGATGAATCTTTGAAAATACGCCAGTCAGAAGGTACATGTTCCATATTAAGCTCATTACTTAAACCATCAATATCACACAGACACAGCGTTTCTTCGATTTTATAAAAATTTGAAAATGTTACATTCCTTTTTAGGTAAAATGAACACTTGCATTTTTATCTTACAGGTTCCACTGTTGAAGCGTGAAACCTAGAAGTTCCCATTTTTGTTTTGACAGTTCCAGGTCACGTACCAAATCATTTAACTCATCCTGAGTTATTAAGCAAGCTTCACTGCTATTAGTTAAAAATGTTGGGTCACAACTGGCGTTCTCAGGAAATTGTGGATGAGGTCCTGATGAAGAATTATAATCACCGGGAAACCTGTGGTCCAGGTTTAAAGGCGCTTCAAACCATCGCTGTTTTCTTCTTTTAATAACCTTGTTACCGCGTATATAGTACAAAATAAATATCCCCGCAACTATCTCATTGCTTCGTTATTTTCTTTACATTTATAATAGTTTATTATATCAAGAGGAATTAGCGACTTCAGGAAATATAATAAAGTTGATTTTTTGCATCATTAAAAAATATTATATCTAATTTGTGTCCAGACAAACGTCGTTACATTTTACTGGACTTTAACCTCTTCAGGCCCAGGCAAATTTTTTGCTTTTTTTTTTGATTCGTCAACTTTTTCTGTCCCAGTGCATCATAAGAAAACCACAAAAAATTGTAAACAAATTTTCCCACCAGAAGATTTGGCGGGGGGGGGGGCATGTTGGGGGTTGAGGGCAACAATGTGCATTATGGTTCTCACTGACCATTGACGAGTTCTGGCAGATATCCGGTAAAAACTTATAACATGATCTAGAAAATCTACACCGCCCATGTTGACATTGTAAGTTTTTACAACAAACGGGCGAGGAACCTGGATTCGCTGACCGTCCTTTTTGCTCCAAAGAGAGCACTGGTTTACTGGCTCGCATTCGTACTGGTTTGACATCAGTACGACAGGCTTATTGTACATCCATTTTATTACGGCTTGCTGCCCGTCACCGCTGACTACCTGCTCAATTTGTCCTCTTGCTTCCCTTTTCATTTGTTTATCATCCTTCAACAATGCATTGGCAGCTTTGGGCACGCGGCTACTTTGTATTGTGTCAGTCCCTTGACATATATTCTCGAAAAACATGAGGTTCAATAAGAGTGAAGAAGTGAAATACCTATCCATAAAAACAGATGATACTTCAGGAACTGTCTCTAGTAATCTCATTACCGCCTTGCCCCCATTGTCTAATCCTTTAGTGTAGGTGCTGGTGGTGATGAGGTCACCCTTTCCCTGGTAAAAAAATAAATCTAATGGGATATCATTTGCTCCTGCACATACAAAAAGCTTTATTCCACAAGGATTTGGTTTGTTTCTGATTATCTGCCTTGCTAGCATTTTTCCCCAGAACGGGACCATCTGCTCATCGATACAGACTATTTGTGGACGTAAATTCAGTCTGCATCCTGTTCGAATCATTTGGAAGAGAGGCTCAACTTTCCAAAATGTATTGGACTTTTTTTGTTCTTCGGTTATGTCACTGTCGTCCAGTAATTTTATATGGCTTCTAATTGCCTTGTACCTTTCCCGAGGCATTACCCCAGCTATGCCCTCTTGTTTTATCCTTCGGTTCCAATACATTTTCATTCTGGGGTATCCGAGGTACGACATCATGATTGTCATGGCAAAAAATGTTTTCATTTCATCAGGCGTTGTCTTGAGTAGCTTACCCTTTTCTAATAGATAGTTTCTGTTTGTGTACTCACAATATTGAAAAAATCGTCCGGAAGATATTTTCGGAGATAATCATGGACAGGCAAATTTATTGCATAATTTGTCGCCGGTTTTTATTTAGGAGCTGGTACTACAGGCAAAAATCATTAGTTTTGGTTCAAGTTGTAGAAAAAGATTGGGAGTCTGAAGGAGCTCTAGCTGCCAGTAAGTCACTTTGCAAATCCAAGTCAACATCAATATCTTCCTCTCCGCCTTCGTCTTCCTCATGGATGCCCTCATTGGCATCAGGCAAGTAAACCAGATCGCCATTGTCATCATCAGATAAATCCATATCACTCACGTTCCCATCCAAGATATCCTCCACAAACTGTTCAAATCTCTCTGAATCTGCAAAAAATATTTAGGTACGTTGAAAAATCACTTTTTTTGTGAAAATCAACAACATTTCAAATCAGTTTACAAGATAATGTTAATTTCAAATCAAAATATTAAATTACGATTCATTTTTGTTAGTAAAAAACAAAATACTTTGCGTAATTCAAAATGTAAACAGAAAGTTTTAGAAGGAAACAACGTCTGCATATCAGCCTAATGTCCCCCACAGGGGACGTACAGATTTGTTATTGTTTTGCCAAATTTTGATAACAGTTATCGCAAAAACAAAAATATTCCTTCATTCTTTGATATTTTAGGTAAATATTGCTTTCAAAAAATAAAATAAAATATAAAGATTTGTACAAAAAAAAAATACTTATAAATAGAAATCGATTCAGAACGATTACGTCTAGGAGTCGCCATTTTGATATCAACTCTAGACCTGATAACAATGAGGTGAGCCCACCATTAGTTCAGGACAAGTAAAGACATCTGTTGAGAGCTTCCAGAACTAAAATCAGTGTTGCCAAGGTTTATAGGGAAGCAGCTGTAGCCAAGGTCGCAGAAAGAGATGTGTGTTCCCTACAGGGGACAGCGCCCCTGAGTAACCGCCTCAGGTAAGGATTTTCGTTGGCATCAAGAGAAAACAAAAAAATCTTATTTATTATTGAAAATATTACAAGAAATATAATATAAAATATAATTTTAAAGCAATTTATTGTTCCATAAAAGACAGTTGAATACAATGGAAAAATACAGTAACGTTTTTCATAAATAATATGTAGAGGAGTGTGGCGTAAGAAAGATTTGATAGCGAGATGAAGTCAGGAACATTCGTTTTAGTTTATTTCGAAGCAATTTTTGAACGGAGAGGATAAGAAACTTTCATTATAGTTAAAACAAGGAGGGATGGGGAAAGTGTTATGACTGTTGCAACTATCGAGAAAGATATCTAAACTACTGTTTGTATGGGAGCCAGATTAGCTGTGGTGTCTAAAGCGTCAGCCTTACGTTACCGCAGTTAATGTTTAGCGGGTTCGAATCCCGTACTAGGCAAAAAAGTTTTTCTAAAATTCTTGTGAATTTTTCTAGGTAAGAGTGTAAAATCTGAGAAGAAATTACCCCTCAGTCACGCCAGTTCGAGGCTGGGTAAGGCCGGATGCCTTCTGAGAAGTTTTCTACGTTAATCACTCGCCAGTCGGTAGGCTTCTCGAGATACTTTCGGTTAAGCACAAACAAGGGTTGATAGCCCGAGGGGGGTGCTTACTGGGATTTTCGGTAGCTGATGACCGTGGTTCGGAAACCACGTTAAGCTATAGGTCCAGTCGCTAAATAGCCTTCTCAGTTGCTGATGCGCCTCTATCCCCAAAACTTTACTTTTTACTGTTTGCATGAATAGTAAAACGAAATAATTTCCAGTTTATGATGCACAGGGGTGAATTATCTTCTTGTATGTCTTATATGAACATATGTTCAAAAGTTTGGAATATTTACAAATAGCATATATACGCCTATGATATTCAATGATTATAATTATTTAATATTCGATGATTATAAAAAATTGTGCTTGATATTTATTTTAGACCCTTTTTAACTGATAAAAAAATGCGTTGTTTTGCTGATAACACAGATTTTACACAAAATTTCAGTTCTTTTTCAATTTTTAATCAAGCCGTTTAAAAATGTTCTAGAAACATGATATCTCATTTTAACAGATCAAGAGTAACTGTTTTGTTACAACAGGACTTTAATCAAAGTGAATTCGCGGAAATTGTAGGTGTTTTGCAAAATGTTGTAACGAAAATTCATAAAAAATTCCAAGAGACGAATGAGATAAAGGATCGTCTCAAAAGTTGCCGAAAACGATGTACATCTGCACAACATCGGAGGATATCAATGATAACTTGAAGAAATCGTCTGGAATCTACAAGTGGTTTATCAAGGGAGCTTATTAGGCTTGAAGGGGTAGATGTTTCACCATAAACGATAACACGCAGACTGAAAGCTTTAAATTTGCATCGCAAATGACCTTTACGATGCGTTTTCGATCTTCCTAGTGTACATTTATTGATCAAGAAGTATTGATCTCAGAATTGCTTTGTCTATCTGTTGTCATATGGCTTCACTATATAACATGTCCGGGTCCTATATCCATAAGGGCAGGACGCACTGATCAAATAATTTTCTCTTAGACAAAGTGGATGTTTGTTCTTAAACACTATGTTGAGCCTGCCAAATGCCTGCTAGCCACGGAGCTACATCTCAACACCTCTCCTCCACCCACTGCTCTACCCAACATATATGCAGTGATCCAAAATATTCAAATTCCTTCCTAAAACAAACTCTTCTATCGTAGGCAAATTTGTTGAAGATGGCCTGACTGTTTTTTAGTTTTTATTCCCAAGCCGAATGGTTTTCCCCGCTCTTTGTTGCTCTTTTACTTGTGTTTGTACGTTATCTGTGTCCTTGTGAAATGAAAAACGATATCATCTGAGACTCTAAAATGGCTTAATTATGGACCATTGATTTTTATTCCATCCTGTCGTTGTGGCTTAGTCATATATGAATATCAGTAGGTTCATCTAGGTTCTGCCTATCCCTTGGTTAAGCAATTTACCCATTATGACTTAATATGGCCAATAAAAGCAAGCGCAGTTTTTGCATTGTGCATTTCTATGGCCTGCAGGATTACCTGCATGTAATCTGTTATATTGAATCCACTTCTGAATCCTGCTTGTTCTCTAGGTTGTACGTGGTTCATTATTTTAATCATAAGGAAACTTTCCAGAACACTCGAACACACAGTATATAGAAAACCAAGTCAAACTGATCGATACTTCAACGCCAAGCTCCATCATGATCCTTCACAAATCTAGGGCAATGGCTTTTCACTGACATTACCAGATACACGAAGAAGAAACTACCAAAAATGTCCACAGGCCTCAGGCAAAATAGATATTCGGAAAACAGCATTAGGAAACATTTGGAAAACGAAACATGGAGAATTATAGAAGATCAAGAACCAAATGCATCAAAGATCCTGCTACCATATGTAATACTTGACAATGCTTGCCAGTGCCAGCGGATAACATATATTTGTGTGAAGGAAAGCCTTCGACCAGTGCGTTCTAACCCGTTATGACATACGGAAGTAAAACCTGGACACTCACATCTCAATCAATTCAAAAACTTCGGGTGGTACAGAGGAGAATGGAAAGATGTATGCTTGGCGTTACAAGACGAGACAGAAAGTCCTTGCGCATGGAGCAGGGAACAAACAAAAAAAATCTGTGACATCATTGGAAGAGTAAAGCAATTGAAATGGAGATGGACAGGCCATATAGCCGAGGCGATGGGACGACAGATGGACCAAGGTAATCCTGGGGTGGATACCGCTTGATCGCAAACGTCGGCGAAGAAGACCGAAAGCATGATGGATTGATGACATCGTTAAGTATATTGGACCCGAGTGGCAGAGGAAAGCCCTGGATCGTGAAAGTTAGAAGCATGCTTAAGAGGCCTTCATCCTGCAGTGGATCGATACAGGCTGATAATATATATATATATATATATATATATATATATATATATATATATATATATAATATACATATATATATATATAT